>JARVZY010010136.1:0-29594 GCA_030686995.1 Artemisia argyi | reverse complement strand
CCTCAAAACCCCTCTGCAAGAAAAATTTAGCTTAGAAACTTGACAAGGACATAACATTATGGAGATGATATACTGTGATGACATTTTGAAAGTAATTATTGTGACTTGAAGAATCAGATTATGAGTTGATAAACAGCCATGGGTGGGTGGATCTTTTACATCTGATCTTAATCATACTCTTTCGTACCCACTACCCAAAGTCCGAAACACTAAATATATCTGGTTATACACATCCAAACACCCCCTATAACTCTACATGATGGTTTACAGGATCATGCAACAGAGTGTACATATGAACCTTAATTATCCTTCTTTTTAGTTATGTTATCGTACAGCCTATGACAAATAAATTATGTTGTAGTCATTTTGCAGAGTCAAAAAGTAGAATATAGTTATTCTAGTACACCCCGTAAGAAATTTGTCATTTAGTTAACAACCATACAAAAAAATCAGAATTTTCCAGTACTTTACACACACAAATAGATCTCACCTTGTTGTGCTCAGCAACCAGCCACGACTCAAATGATGAAAAGAGGAGAGAAGTGGCAATCCCTCCCAAAATACGTCCAATCATTAGAATTCTGTACTCAGGTGAATGCTTGGTGATGCAGCTCAGAATGTAAGTAACACAGTACGTTATTGAAGCCCTTTTCCGACCACTGAATTTTATGCAAAAAAAACTCTTGGTTACAAGTCATTTTGATAGTAATGTAAACATACGAATTCAAAAGAAAACGGAAAACTTACTGTTTATCAGCTAATGACCCAACAATAGTTCCAAAAAGCATGGAAGATCCAAAACCAGCAATAAAGAGCTGTCCAATATCTCCTTTACCGAAACCGTAAGTAGTATAAAGGTAGTAGACATATGGCCCCTGCAACCAATCACCAGCTACAACCACATGAAATCAATTGCAAAGTCAAATGACGTTCTAATGGAAATAAAACAAGATCAATAAGCTAGTGTTTGCATTTGTACTTTAAAAACGATATACAATTACCACGATTTCAAGTAAACAGACAATAAGTATCTTGTGTTTGGTTATAGTAGAAGTGATGCTTAAAAGTACTTGCACAAAAGTGAGTCTGATTAACAGATTACTAAGGGTCAGTGTCCATATAACTCGATATATTATCAATATTTTCCGAACACTCAAACAACTGAGTATCTCATTATCCAAGCTCCAAACAACAAAAAGACATCCAAACACCATCTCCTACAACTTGTTTTGTTGCAACTGTTTATCTAAATCTGATTGCGATTATTCCCTATGAGATCTTAATCACTTTCAAAACGCAATGCCAAACATCCTCTGGACAAAACCTTAAGCATTTCATGGAACTCTATCCTAAACCCTATTGTATAACATAAACCTTGAAAGAAAGAAAAATATATAGAATTAGTACTAGGGTCTCAGTCTCATAAATAATTGACTAGTAATTTACGCATGATATATAAGCAACCTAATGTAGAGTCACTCTACCCCCTAAATTGTAAATTGTGACATATACCCACTGTGGATCCGGATCATGGATCTGGATCCAGATCAAGAAAAATCTTTCTAATAAAATGTGATCTATATCAAATTAGCCACTGAACCCTAACAAAGTCATTACTTATCAAGTTTCACAATAATTCAATTTTTAACATTTGATCAAATTCCCATATGGTTAATTCAATCAACAATAATTAGTAACAAATGTGCATAAGATCTTAACAAAATGTAATCTTTATACATCAAGATCCATCAAGATTCAATTTTTAGCAACATTTAGCACAAATCCTTACAAACCCATGTCAAATATCCAAATCAACAAAAATTACTAAAAAATGTACAAAAATTGTAATCTTTATATTGATCAAGATTTACAAAAAAAATAATTTTTATTAACATTTAACACAAATCCTTTAAAACCCATATCCAATATCCAAAAGGGTGTCCAATCAACTAAAAATTACTAAAAAAAATGCAGATAAATTTTAATCTTTAACTGATCAAGATTTACAAAAATTCAATTTTTATTAACATTCAACACAAATCCTTTAAAACCCATATCAAATATCCAAAAGGGTATCCAAATCAACCAAAAAAAAAAAGGTAAAAAAATGTAGATAAAAAAATGTACCCATCATGAGTGAATAAACAAGAAGGTAATTGTTCTTGAATGAATTGAAAGCAGAAGAAGTGTTGATTCGATCTTTGTTGTTTTTACTAAGTTCCAATGTTGCTACAATTACACCAAGAGCTCCAAATACTAGCAAGTAAAAAAGCTCCATGGTTTTTGGTTCTTGGTTTCAGTGTGTGTGTGAAAGAATGTGAGAAGCAGAGAGTAAAGATTTAGGAGTGGTGAGAGTGGTCACTTCTGGCTCATATATTTTCTTTTGGGGAAAGGAAAAAATAATTACCTTAAAATATCTTTTAGGGAAATGTTAAAGTAAATATAAAATGGATCAAGATATGCAGCGTAATGGAGAGAGGTTATATGAGTTTAGATTTTGTCTTTGTATTTTTTTTTTTTTTTTTTTTTTTTTTTTTAAAGTAGCGGTGAGCTGAGAAGTAATATTGAGTTGTGAGCAGTGGTAACTGATCGGTTCCGAACGGTCAACTAAGTTCACCAGGTAATGGTCAACCAAGTCAAACGTCAAAAACCAACTAACCGAGGAGTTTAGGAATCCCCGGGTCGTTATGTCCCGACGAGGCGTGCAATTGTATTTGTAAACGTTTTAAAGGATCGGGTAATTAATCAGAAAGGTCAGGAATTTGATTATTATGGTAACACTACGAGAAAATGATGGGAAATGACTTAGAAATACTTAACTAACAATTACTGGTGATCAGATGACTTAAAAACGCAATTGAACCTAAAAACGCGCGTTTCAGTTACAAATAAACGCGAACGCGCAAATAAAAAAGTGAAACGGGAGTAAACAAAGTCCTACGAACGTGAAAATGACATTTTTACAATTCTAATGACTTAAGAAAATTTTTAGAAAAAGAAAAATAATTTTTACACAATTTAATTAATTACTAATTATTAATTACTTTTTAATTAACTAAAATATCCTAAATTACAAATAATTATGAAAATTAACTAGAAAAATGAAAATTAAATTTAGAAAAATCTAAAATTATATAAAACTAATTTTGAAACAGAAAAACTATTTTTCCTACTTTTTAATTAATTACTAATAATTAAAAACTAATTATTTAATTGATTTAAATTAAACTAAATTATAAAAAATACTAAATGATTAAGGAAAAATCTGAAAAAATTCCTAAAAATCTATTATGTTAACAGAAGCCTGAGAAAAATTTAACAATAGCTTTTGCTTATAAATAAGCAGAAAATAAGCCAAAGTCGCTTAAATAGAAGCTATCACTTCTAATTTTTTTGTCTTTTTCTATTTTTTATTTTTCACAACTGATTTATAACTAAAAAGAAGCAACTTTTGTAAAGGAACTTTGATTGGAATTTAAAAATAAGCCCTATGAACCTTAATAAGCAAAACAGCCAAGCTTATTAAGAGGTTTTGAAATCTAAAAAGCTATTAAGCAAGCTACAAACTGAGAGGTATACACAAATTAAGTTACTTAACACTTAAATGTACAGGTGATAAGCTGAACAATGCAAGAAAATTGGTTAAATTAGTCACAATAAGCTAAAAAGCTACTCCACTTTTCACAGAACCAAACAGGCCCTTAGGGGCAAGTGCAGCCCATTGTGGGGCCCACAGGGTTGATCACAGGTCCAAGGAGAGGGTTTATCCAATAAGCCACCCTGGGTGGCTTCTCAGAAAGCTAAGGCTTAAGCCTTGAAGCTCAAAGATGAGCTGGTGAAGGGCTTGTGAAACTGGGTCAGTGAGCTGAGCTTGAAATGAGATTCTGAGATAAGCAGTTCAATGAATAAGCACTTTGAGTCCAAAACTAAACTAACCACAATCACTCATAGCAGCAAATGAACCTATTAACACTACACACAACACTACATAAACTAAAACCAAAGGGAAATAAAAAACAAGTAAGCTCAGTTCAGCTGAAACAGTGGTTGTGGAGGTGATTATATAGTACAAAATAAGCTGGGAAATAAGCTAATAAGGGAAAACTAAAATTGCATACAACAATACAGGCTTACTGGCTATCTAAAACAACTGAAATCAATCAAAATCATCAAGTGAGAAATAAGATGTGGTGGATTAAAGAAATGGGTCAGAACTGAAATGGTGTGGGTGCAGGGCACCTTTTTGCTCAACAGTCTAACTTTGGACTCAATTTTAAGTGATCAAATGATCTTCAAAATGCAAATTTCTTTTTGACTTAGGCAAACAAGCTACCATAGTTTACAAAACCACAAAAACTTTGGAATTTCAACAAGTAATGACCCCTGGAAGCTGATTGGAAGTCTGACCTAAATCTTGGTATGCAGATTTGACTTTTGCAATTTTTTTAGCACAAGTTTGACTTTAATGAACTTCCAAGAATCCTAAGTCACTAATTGAGTTGTTACAAGGTAAAATGAAGTTGATTTACATAATCTAAACAACTAATGACTAAATTCTAAGGTCATGATTCCAAAAAAAAAACTAACAGTTAAAAGATTTGTGGGTTATAAACCTAATTTTGACTTTTGCTTCCAAAAATGACTAACCAAAGCCTGTATTTGACTCACTATTACTCTAATAACATTCTGCAATCACTTCCTTATACTTAACAACACAACTACCATCAAACAAAACTTGATCCAAACACCCTCTTAAATACAGTGATGAGGGCTGCTTTAAACATGTCAAGCCATTAAGCTAAGAAACTACTTAAACTAACATACACTAATACTAAACAAGCATAATTAATCATTATTAAACACTGAGCAACAACAATATCTTGATAAAGGATTATGCAAAGAAAAATTGTGAAAATTCTTACTATGAGGTCCAAAGCCTGAAACCAACAAGAACCAGAACTCAACCTACCATCCTACTGTTCCCATGAACTCTATACCTTATTCATTCCCATGCTTTTCTTTTCTGCATCAGCAATCCAGCACCTCCATTTTCTCTTCTGTTTTTCTCTTTTTTTTTTTTTCTTTTCTTATTATACTTTCTGTTTTTGTTTTGTTTTCTTGTTAACTACTGAGAACAGATATGAGTTTGTGAAACCTTAAATCAATAATAACTTGGAGCAATACTTAAGAAATTTCAAAGAAAAATAAATCAACTAAAAGTGAACTTAAAAATTAATGAAATTTGAAAATTTGCATTGATCACTAAAAAAAAGATTACAAGATACACTAGTGTTTGAAGATTACATAAAATAAAACTACTTGACTACTTTTTCTACACAGCCCCAATGGCTTACAATTGATGGTATATAAACACTGAAAATAAAATAAATGAAACATTGAACCAGGGCCTTCTTTCTTTTTCTTCTTTTCCACTTTTGTGCCCTTTGTCTGGTGTGCTTGTGTTGCTTTTGTTCCCTGGAAACATCTTCTAGTCATTGATTTGTCTACTTCTTCATCTCAGCCCTAGGGTTTGTTGGAGCTATATGGGAGGAGGGGGGTAATTATGGTGTTGAGGGTTGACTTGTTGGGATGGTGTAGGGTGGCTGGGTAGGTAGTGTTGGAGAAAGGAGGGGGGGACAAGGATGTTGGGAGGTACAGTGGTGGTGGTGGTGTCAGGTTGGTTATGGCGGCAAAGGAAAAAGGGGGGAAGGGGTTGACTAATTTTGACCCGGTTTTCTTTTTTATTAATAATATGGGATGGTGGGCTTTGGGTGGTGTTGGGCCAAAGATATTGGATGGGCTGGGGTGGGTTTGTATTTGGAGTGGATTGGTTTACAAAAATACAAAGGGTCCGTATGGTTTGTTTGGTTTTAATCACAAGGACCAATTTTGTAAATTTTGCTATTTTGAAGGACCAAAGTTGCCACCTTTTCCAAGTTAATCCAGGGACCATTCTTGTCACATTCCCAAAAGATGAGGGTTACAAAATGTATTTTCCATTTTAAAATTCCCAGGGACTGATTTCGTCAATTTCCCAAACTGCAGGGACCAAAAGTGTAAATTTTCCAAAGTTTTTACCTAAGGACAATATTTGATAAATTTTGATTTCTAAATGCCTTAGGTTGACTTTTCTTTCAAAACACATGCTCAGGGACTAGTTTTGTAACTTTTTGAAAGTCAGGGGACTAAAACTGCCAATTGTGTAAACTTTGCTCGTTTTTCATTGTTTTTGCTCATTTTGCATCTGAAACGTATAAAATACAATCCCTGGGATATTTTTAGTATTTTTATGCATTTCTGAGCGTTTTCGGAAGTTTTGGCAGTTTAAATACGACAAAAATGATGAGTGTTTGAGCACTCATCAGTAACAGTTCATCATTTACTGTTCACAGCATTTTATAAAAGCGTTAAAAAAATGAGCATTTATAAAAAATAGAAAAGTTCACCGCTCTTTTATCAAACGACTTCTAAAAACTAAAGTGTTCATTGCTCACCGCTCACTGCTCCAAAAAGCTCCACACCACTCCGTGCCAAATATTCCCTATGTGATTTCTCTTTTTTGCGTTAGGTGTGAGCCGATAAAGGATATTTACGGTGTATATTGTTATGGTACTATAATTTGTAAATGTTGATAACCAGTAATGTTGATAGGTTTACAAAACTTGCCCCAAAGAAGATTGTTTACGACTTCTTTTCATGTAAGAATTACGGGATGATATTCCAGAGTGAATATATAGATTTTGGTCATTGAAGACCAGATATGAACTTAAAGCCGAGAGATTAACTAGGTTGATTATACATGAAAATGTGTTACGGCTAGTTATAATAGGGCAGAGCTCTTGTTTAGCGAGAGTTGTATTCGGATTTTGCTTGAGCGGCCTTCTCTGAGTTATGGCAAAGGTATTTCGGTAATTTCTTCCTTGCCCCTGTCATGCTTCCTCCCTAAACTCCCTCCCTTTCCCTCTTCCCCACACAGATTCAATGGATCTTTTTTATGAATCGGTCGTGACCAAGACGCCCGAGTTGTGGATAGAGTTTTGTATGTGATGTTGGTTTTATGAGATATATTTGTGTATAAGTGTGGTATGTTTGGATGGGTAAAGTTGGTAGTTTTATTACACTTGTTTGGTGGTGATGTTGGTGGTGGAGTCAAAAGTTGACGTGGTACTAGTCTAAGTAGCAATTAAACTGAGTGTTTAGAACATTTAAGCAAACTTGATTAATCATAATCAACTTTGATCATGCCTACATTAGTACGAGTCAATGATGTTTTGAACATGCAAGTTAAGATCTATTTTCTAAAACCCTGTTTTGCAATTACATAATCTGTTTTTGATGTGCAATCTTACATATCTTTCAAAGATGTCAATCTTTTCAGACATGTTCTCGATTAGTATAGCACACTAGCATTTTCCAAAATGGTTTCTTCAGTGTCCGGTTTTAAATGTTTGGGTTGTTTTCTTTTAAAGAAAGCGTCGCACCCTCCTTTTGAAAAAAAGGAAGGGTCTGAACTCGGAAGAAGCATGTTAAACCTTGTATATTGATGAAATTTATTTGTCAATCCCACATCATCACAACAAAAATCAAGATATGAAACATAATGAATTTCTTCAAACAAGCGGAATAAAGAGAAATCGCTTAGAAATGTACTAAACTATAAGCTAATTTAAATTTAGATGTCAACTCTTTATATATATATTAAGGTACTAAAGTTATATTTTTGTACAATTTAAGATTTTTTGAGTTTTTTTTTTTTTTCTTTTTTTTTCTCGAAATATGTTACTTGTCTTTTTTAACTCAAGTAGTTAATTAGTGTGATGTATCATTACAACTAGATATTTAAAGGTGATTTCGATTAAATTTTTTACCGATAAGTTTTTGAACAAAGATACAAAAAATAATAATAATAATTTTGATGCCTTATATTAAGAAAAAAGGAGTTTATAATAATTAAATTGGTTAAAGTTTGATATTTTCTATGCGATTTGCTGAAAGAAATATCACATTTTCTTATAGGACAAAATGAACACCAAACTCATGTCATGAAAACATACGAGCTAATAGCATCCACTATGGTGTTTCAAGAATAGGTCTAAAATGTTTTGAAGAGGTCCAAGAATTTGTGTATCATAGTGAGAAACTATTTCATGTTTATGTGGCATGAATAGGTCAAGGATTTTAAAGAGGTCTAAAATTTATGTATTTTGAGAGTGTTGAGAGTGTTTTATGATATGAAAAGGTTTATGAATAGGTTTATACATAGTGAAAATAGGTTTATGATTTGAAAAGGTTTATAAATTAATGGAGTTTTAAATGTATAAATTTTTTTATAGGTTCATCATAGTAGATGCCCTAATCAGCTTGGTAAGACTAAATGAGAACATTAATGGAGTAATAATATCAATAAATCCTACAAATAACTCCAACTTTAATATTTGATATTAAAATGGGTAAAAGCCATATATCAGCAACGTACTTTTACAAATTTTCAAATCTAGGTAACAAACTTATTTTATTACTAATATAGTAATTGAAACCGGCTAATTTGCGACGATATAGTAAATATGACCTGCTGATTTAGTGAACTGACTAAAATACCCTTGTGTTCTTCACATAAATTTACATCGTTAGTCCTTATACTAACAACCGTTAGTCCTTTAACGGAAATTCGAAATTAGAAAGTTTTTTTTTTCGTTTTCATCCGTTTTTCTTCCGCTTTCGTCCGTTTTTATTACGTTTTAGTCCGTATTTCTTCGGTTTCCGTCTGTTTTTCTTCCATTTTCGTCCGTTTTTTTTCCGTTTTCGTTCGTTTTTCTTTCGTTTTCGTCCGTTTTTCTTCCATTTTTGTCCGTTTTTCTTACGTTTTCATCCGTTTTTTTACTTATTCATCCGTTTTTACACGTTTTCTTCCATTTTTGCACGTTTTCATCCGTTTTTTCATGTTTTTATCTGTTTTTGCACGTTTTCGTTCATATTTAAACGTTTTCATCTGTTTTTTTCACGTATTGCATTTTCAGGTTAAAATCTCACGAGTCTTGATGTAAAACATCATTCTAGACAACTTTCGTGTTTTACACTTTTGATGTTTTGGACCAGAAAATGGTCAAAATCGTGATTTAAAATCGATACAGAAACATTTGTATAAAATCGGACAAAAGCGGATAAAAGCGGACGAAAACGTAATAAAAAAGGAAGAAAAACGTAAGAAAAAATGGATAAAAACGGACAAAAATGTGTAAGTGCGGACGAAAACGTGTAAAATCGGTCGAAAATGGATAAAAGTGGACGAAAACGTAAGAAAAACGAACGAAAACTTAAGAAAAACGGACGAAAACGGAAGAAAAACGGACTAAAACGTAATAAAAACGGACGAAAGCGGAAGAAAAATAGAAGAAAACGAGAATTTCCGTTAAAGGACTAACGGTCGTTAGTATAAAGGATTAACGATGAAAAAATAAGCCACTAACGGTCGTTAAAAAAATGGCGTGTCAGTCATTTTTCATATTCAGCAGGTAGCCGGTAACAATATTTACTATATCGTCGCAAATTAGTCGGTTTCAATGACTAGATTAGTAATAAAAAAAGTTTGTTACCTAGATTTGAAAATTTGAGAAAGTACGTTGCTAACATATGGATTTTACCGTATTAAAATTATACTAGTACTTAATTAAAAGTTAAATCTATTCAACTAATAAAAAAATATTTTATTTTAGATAAGATTTTTTTATTATTTGTTCCAAAACCTACAAAGTCAAACTAAATCTGGATCCAGGATATTACCCTTCAAAAAGATCTTGTTGCAAACTTGCAATTAATGTTTTCTTGCAAATATTTAATGCGAATGTAGTACACAACTTTTGGGCACGATTCATATTTAAGAAAGTTATTATAGCTAACCTTTTACTTTTGAAGTAAAAATTAAAATTTTTTAACAGGAAAAAAATAAAATAAAAATTGAACTACTCCCTATGATTTTATATTTTATTTTTTAAGAATACTCCGTGTGATTTAAAGTGGGGACAAGTTATATACATACCTTTCTTAAAATGATTCCAATATCTTTCTATTTTTTTTTAAATTTTTTCTGACCTTTTTTTTTTTAATTTTATTTTTATTATAAAATCACGGAACTGAAATTACGAAATAAAAAATATAAAATTTGATAAGACAAAAGTTATTATCCGGGTTCGAGTCTCGCAAGTGATAAAAAAAATCCGGAAATGAGTTCCTTCTGGAGCTTAGGGAGGGGTTTTACCCGGGTTCGAGTCTCGCAAGTAACAAAGAAAATCCGGATTTTCCTTTTAGGAGTGAAGCCGCGAGTTCTAAGGGTTTTTCTTCGCGGGTCTCTCCTAGTGATTTTGGTCCCGAAGGTTGCCCGTTTGAATGATTTAACTCGATGGACGGATTTCAAGTGTGTACCAATGACATCACATTTTAAAGTCATTTCTACTCGTTGTGTTAGTCCACTTTCTTTCTGTTGTTATTTTAAGTAGAAAAACTTTTTTTTTTTTTTTAATTTAATTTGATCAAAGTCGGCCATATTTTCAGCTTGCAAATTACAAAAAGTTTTAAAACAACCAAATCTACACGGTTTCTACTATTTAATTAGCATCACAACCTTCAATTCCAAGAATTGTTACAAAATCACCGATCACTATGATCAAACCTATAGTCTATTAGTCCATTAATATAATATTGGTTCATGCTAATCCACTAGTAATAGTCATTTTCCTCACTTTTCATATCATTATCACACCACCACTTCTCTTACATTTTAGTCACAATGGTCATTTCTCTTCTCAGTATCATTGAAAATACTCAAATTTATAAAAATATCTCACACGCACTCACAAATCAAATAAATAATAATAATAATAACACTATATTGGGTCACATTTTCAACAAAACCTGAAGGAGACTTGCCTTTCCCCCATTTTTCGCTAAGTGACGCGACCCAAACAATAAGGGTAGCGAGTGATGGCCTTGGCGAAGGGTGATCGGTCACCCCATTGTGACCAGCCTAAGACTAGTTTTTATGATCATTGTTATCACCACCACCATGTTAGCGTCACATCATCATTCATCCCACAAACACTATCACCACCTTTTGGCATCTCCTGCTATGGTTCTTGATATGATTAAGAGTTTCCCTCGTGGTACTTCTTGTGGAAGGGATGGTTTGCGTGCTCAACACCTTTTGGATTGTTTAAACGGTGCTGTTGTTGCCATATCTGATGAGTTAGTCGCTTCTATCACCCAGGTGGTGAACCTTTTTCTTGCGGGTAAATGCCCAAGGGAGTTGGGAGAGTATGTTGTTAGAGCTCCTCTCACACCCTTGGTTAAACCAGGAGGGGGGATCCGTCCTATCGCTGTTGGGACTGTTTGGAGGCGTTTAGTCTCCAAGGTTTGTGCTTCTATGATTGGCCATTCTTTGGATTGTTATTTTAACTGGTTGTAATTTGGTGTGGGTGTTTCGGGAGGTGGGGAGGCAATCTTTCATGCTGTTAATCGTTTGATTGAAGACCGTGGGGGTGATGTGGGTTTATCTATGTTGTTGGTGGACTTTAAAAACGCTTTCAATATGGTGGATCGTGCGGTTATGTTACGAGAAGTTCGCCTTCGTGTTCCGGCTATTTCACGTTGGGTGGAATTCTGTTACTCCAGTCCTGCTAGACTATATTATGGTGAGCATACTTCATGGTCGCACCAAGGGGTGCAACAGGGTGATCTGCTTGGGCCTCTTCTTTTTGCTTTAGTGTTACATCCATTGGCATGTAAGATTCGAGACTCCTTCACTCTTTCTCTTCAGGCTTGGTATCTTGATGATGGTACTATTATTGGGGATACTTTGGTTGTGGGGAAGGTTTTGGAGTTGATTATGCTGGATGGACCTAGTTGTGGTTTACACCTCAATGTTGATAAAACTGAGGTCTTTTTGCCGAAGGAAGACCCAAGGAGCAGGTATGTTGGTGTTTTCCCCCTAATATTTCTCGACCTTCGCATGGTGTTAAATTATTAGGGGGCCCCGCCAGTGTGGATTTTGAGTTTAGTAGTAAGCTTGTTATGAAAAGGGTTGCTAAAACTATTGAGCTTATGGATGCTGTTGCTAAGCTTAATGATCCCCAGTGTGAGTTGTTGCTACTGCGTGCATGTGCCGGTATTTCCAAGTTGTATTTTTCTATGCGTACATGTCCTCCTCGGGTCTTTGAGAGTGCTCAGGTTTCTTTTGATGCAGCACTTCGCTCTTCTTTGGAACGTATTGTCACTGCTTCTGGACCTTGGTTTAGTGATTGGCAATGGAGACTCGCCACCCTACCTTTTGCTCTCGGGGGACTTGGTGTGTATTCTGCAGGTGATGTCTTGAACTACGCCTTCCTTGCTTCTAGACTTCAATCTGCCAGCTTACAGACTAAGCTTCTCCGTAGTTCTGGTATTGTGTCTACTGGTCCCTCTTTTGATGATGCATTGTGTACTTTTAATGTGAATATGGATATTGACCTTATGAGTAACCCTAGTGAGATTGCTGCCCCTAAACTTATGAAGAAATTGGCAGATATACATTTCGCACGTGTTGCCCAAACGGTTGAATCCACTTTCCATTTATCCTCTAGGCAGATGGCTTTATGGAACTCATTGAAAGAGGACTATACGTCAGATTGGCTTAGGGTGGCACCGATATCCGGATTGGGACAGACTATGAATGCCAGGACTTACCGATGTGTTTTGTGTTATCGGTTGGGTATTCCTCTTTTTACTATCCAGATGCCATGTTCAGCTTGTTCTAAGGTTTTTCCTGAAGATATTTTTGGAGATCATGCTGTATCGTGCGCAGGCTTAGTTGGTATTAAACATCGGTACAATGTTGTGCGTGATGTTCTTGTTGATATATGTTCTCGGTCTGGAGTTTCAGTTCGTAAGGAGGTGGATATTGGGCTTCGTGGAGAGAGGGACAAAACCTTACATCCGGTCGATATGTTACTTTATTCTTGGGATGGTGGCCTTGATGTTTGTGTTGATCTTACAGGATCATCACCTTTGACGCGTTCGTGTATGGTTGATTTTATGCCCGGTCGGGCGGTTATTGAGGCCGCACAACGTAAACGTGTCAAGTACGCAGCTAAATGCGCTGATATCGGATATGGGTTCCTCCCCTTTTCATTCTCTTCTTTTGGAGAACTTGAAAAGGATGCAGTGACCTTATTAAAGCGCATTAGACGATTCTCTATGACCCAAGACATTGGAGCACGTGCTGCTCCACATATTTTTAGTAGGATTGGTTTTGCTGTAGCTAGAGGTGTGTGGGCTCAGTTAGTATCTCGGCTCCCCACTAATTTCTTGTAAAATCCTATTTGTTATTCAATAAAATAATAATAATAATAATACTAATAATAATAATAATAATAATAATAATAATAATAATAATAATAATAATAATAATAATACTCATTTTATACAAACATACCACATAATATACCTCACACGTACTCAAAAAAAAATAACAATAAAAGAATAAATAAATAAAGATGGTCATTCTTTTATGAAAAATCACTTGTGATGATGGTGTGAAGTTGATAAAAACCAACCTAAGACTACTCTTATCTAGAGATGGCAAAAAATTCCGAACCCGACGAAGAATCTGATACCCGAACCCGATTTGATCGGGTATGGGGATGGGGGCGGAGAATCCACGATACTGAGAAGCGGGTATGGAGGCGGGTATGGTAATACCTTCGGATCCCCGAACCCGGGCCCGTACCCGTACCCGTACCCGTATCCGTACCCGAATATAATTTCTGTACAAAATCATTTATATATGTATATAATATTTTTTTCAATCAATATTTAATATCCTCTGAAAATAGCCTTCCTGGATTTTAGAAACAAGGCTGTAACCGAGTGATTTCTCATACTTTAAGTTTTTGTTTCCGGTTGTAATCATACTTTGGTTTCGTAGTTATGATAAGTCGTACTTTTTGTTATGTTTTATGCCGAATGTTTGAATTTACTCTAATGAAATGAATTTTGTTCAATTAGATGGTTGCACAATTGGAAAAAATTAAATATGTCAACTTTGTATTGGGAAAAATCCCCGATTCCCCATTGGGGACGGGGATGGGGAGTTAAATGTGACCCCCGACAGGGATGGGGATGAGGATAGCTATTGAACTTCAGGGATGGGGATGGTATCAACCATTCCCCACATACCCGGCACCGTTGCCATCTCTACTCTTATCAAGGGCGTGAGTGCTCCCGTGAGTGTGCAAGGTCACGCCACCCCGATGTGGGTAAAGCAGGTTACACACGAGAGGGCAAAAAATAGGTCGCAATGGTGAGTGCTTTGCTTTTCGGTTTGTGTGAAAAAAATATGAATCCCCCCCTACTATAACGGATACTTGTGTAAAAAAAAAAAAAAAAAAAAAAAAACAAACAAACAAACTTTTACCGCTATCATTTTATTTACCTATAAATACCCTTTAAACTTTAACATTTTTAGACACAACTTCACATTATACTCTTTATTCATCATTCCTTACACAACTTCAAACTTAATCTTACACAACTCAAACAAAACTTATCACGGATATGAATTCTGAAGCAATAATGCTCCCAGACGTTGAAGATTTATACGCAGAAGAAGAAGAAGAAGTTATTCGTCGTGACACAAATTTTTTTAATAGAGCATTGTCTTTTTTAGTTTGTATACCACAACCAAAACAACATAAATCGAGATCATTTAGGTGCTCATGATCGTTTAGTCCAAGCCTATTTTAGTGCGAATCCGATGTTTCCTAATGAAACTTTCGTGGAGAGGTTCCGAATGAGTCGAACGCTATGCACATGTATAGTTGAAGAACTAACTCTTCATTGTGCATACTTTCGTGAGAAGATTGACTATACCGGAAGACCAAGCATTTCCCCATTGTTGAACTGCACCTGCGCAATTCGTCAATTGGCATATGGCACCGTTTATAACGCCCTTGATGAATATTTGCAGATGGGCGAAGCAACTTCTTATCTATCTCTTGAAAATTTGTATAGGTCTATTATGGAAATTTTTGAAGCAGTGTATCTGCGAAGACCGACTGCCACTGGTGTTGAAAAGCTATGCATACATCACAAACAAAAGCACGAGTTCCCGAGAATGTTAGAAAGCCTTGATTGTACATATTGGTTGTAGTTTGGTTGTCTGAACGCATATAAAGCGCAATATTTTAGATGTGATCACGGTGCGAATTCATTCATTTTGCTGGAAGCTATTGCGTCACAAGACTTATAGATATAACATGCTTTCTTTGATGTTTCTGGGTCGAACAATGACATCAAATATTCTCATCAATCCCCTTTTTTTTAACGATCTGAAAGAAGGAAAAGCACCAGAGATTCCGTTTGTGGCTAACAACTAACTTAACCATGGGGATATTATCTTGTTGACGGGATATATCCGGAATGAGCGACATTTGCTAAGACAATTTCAAATGTGGCCGACGACGACCACAAGCGAATATGCATAAGCGAATGCAAGAAGCGGCAAAGAAAGATGTTAAATGGGCATTTGATGTTCTAAAAAAATGGGCTATAAGAAAAATGGTTTGAATGATGAGGGTGGTGTGATTAATAAGTAGCGTAAGTTAATTAATAAGCAATTCTTATACGGTGCCTCACAACGCAACATAGCTAATAGGAAAGGATTGAGATTCTTTAAACATGAGGGGTAATGTTTGAGATTTTTTTTTAGTGAAAAATAAAAGTGGGTTCATTTTACGTGGAATCTTTAATTTTTTAAAAAAATAAATTTTCACTAACAAAAACTTCAACATGACCACTAAGGGGGTGGCAATGTTGCCTAACAATACCTCAAACTAAATTATAATTAGCCAATAGATTGAATACAACACATTTCATGCCTAACCATGCCTAAGTACATATTTTTAGTGGCAATGTGATGTCTAACTATGCATTGAGTTTTTTTTTGTTTTTTTATTTTTTAAATTAATAATTATATTTAATACTCCAACCGAGAGTCAACTTTCAAGTGCAAATTTAGAGTAGTTAAAGTCCATTGAAGTCCAATAACACCCAAAGCCCAACAGGTTACACTAGAATCTAGATATCACTTATAAAATCCTATTAGAAAATGTTACCCTATATCTAAATCACGCAGTCAAGAGCGCTTGGTATCGTCTTCATCCTCTGTACCCTTCTTCCCCACTCAAACCTGCAAAAGAAAAAAACATGCCACACAACAACCATCAAACGGTAACAATAATTAATGTGGAACGGTCAAAAAATTGAATGCTCAACATTATACCGAATCGGTAAAGAATCCCGCAGGCCTTGCCGAATCCATCATGCCGAGAGGCTGGCAATGGGGATACCGAGTGATGTCGCTGATCCCGCTGCCTTTGCCGAATACGTTGCCAGTGCTCTAATGTTTGAAAAGAACATGAAAGGATCCCAATAGGAAATCATTTGCACATATTAGTTTTTTATTTGCTCACATAAATGTCCAACTTGTTAAGATGTGTACACATCAATAGACAAATAAACTCCCATTACCATAGTTAATAGCTTAGTAAACATAATCATAATTAAAAGAATATATATATTACTTAAATATCACAAGTTCACAACTTTTAACATTATTACAAAAAATAAAGAGTTGAGTCCCACTTTGTCTCCACCTTTAATCATAAGATGCCAATTACGATTACTTAATGGTGTCACGAAAATAGGTTGGTGAGAAAGATACCATTACTTTGACTAGTAGTTATAATGCCCGCGCACGCGTGGATTTTTTTTTAAATTTTTTGAATCATAGATTTTTATTTATTAAAAAACAAATAATTTAATCTTTGTTTTATTTGATTTGTGATGTTTAATTATAGTTTTTTATTATTAAAGATAATTATTTAAAAATTTTAATCCTATTATTAATTGTATCTTATCTATATTTTTTGTATTTATCTTATACTTGTGTTATGGATAAATATAAAATATTAATTTTTTTTTAAAATACAATTATTACTAAATAAAGTTTGAATTGAAAAATTCCAATAAAAGTTTTGTTTTATTATATAACAGATACATTATAATTTGCTGCCCTTATTCTACAAGAATATGGATGAGATCATAATATACAAGAATCTTACAATTAGCCACATTATATATTTTAACATCTACAAGTAGTCCTTTCCACACACCCAAATGAAAATTCACCTATGGAACGACTGGAGGCACTGAACCAAACTAATCATTCTGGAATATCAATTTCACAGTAATAATTTGTCTGCAATTACTTGTTTTATCTCCCGAAGGCATGTCGCCCTCGCTCATCATTTTGAATATGTGATCTATCATAGTAGTGCTAATTAAGCTCGGTAAATGAGGTATGAAGTATGTCATGTCACTTGATCATAAAGTGAGCTTAGCATTAAACACAGGCTTCCCAGCCTTCCACATGACTCTATATGATCTGTCACATTCTTAAGAAGCCCGGTGTCTTTAAAGAAGTTACGGCCATTTTAGTTAGGTCTCTATCTTTAAGAGTTATGGAAACCTTTAAAAAAGTTATGAACACCTTGATCAAGGCACGAGTTTCGTTAAAACTTGGCTCGTTTCGAGCTTTTACCGATCTCAAACTTTTTATGAGCAGCTTGGCTCGTTACCCCAGCTGTAATCTAGTAATTAAAAGATAGTAGTATGAAGTATGAACCTTTAGTCAAAGTTTCAAATTAATTTGATCATGAAATTTTCTTTAGAGCGATCGGTAAGATCACGCAAACCATGCGTTAAATGTTAACGCACCACAAAAATTAGCCATGTTAACTTACCAAGTATGAAAGTCAAATGCAAGTTAACTTGGTGCGTTAACGCCTTAACTTGCGTTAAAGTGACTTGTTTGCTAAAAAAAATATATATATAATAAAAAAAAAAATAATCCCACCCCCTCTAACGGGGTTGAAATTAAAAATACTAATTGAGGTGGAGGTAAGTTAAAGTGAGTTAAATGTAAGTTATGTTACCAGGGTTGAAAGTCAAGAGTTAAAGTTAAAAAGTAAAAGCTCATGTGACGCTGACGTGGCAGTGCGTTAAGTTTTAACCCGGGGTGACCTTACCGTGTGCTCTTAGAGTGGTGACTTTGAAAGTACTACAAATTTAAGATTTTACCATTTACATTATAAAAATAGTCAAGTATCTAAAATAAGTTTGCTAGATATATTTTTCAAAATATTTAAGTCCCATACAATATTTACAATAATCTACAAGACTACTACTGTAATAACAAACTTCAGACACAACAAGCAAGAGATTATCCTGATGAAACCATATATTGCAATTTTAACACGACATGGGAGAAAAATATAAGGGGTTTTCTTTAAGTGCATAAATCACAAACTTGTGTTACAATCATAAGCTGTCACAAGAAGATGCCTAGATGACTACTCAAAAAAAGGGCCAACACGAAAATTAGATATTAGATTTTGTAAACAGGAGTGATGCCTAAAAGATGGAAGCATTTTCGCATTACTACTGCAGTTGCTTCACATAACAATAATCTGCTTGTCTCCTCCGGAGACCCAACAACCTGCACAAAAAAATTAAAAAGTGAAATAAGTTTTAACCGAGTATTTAGATTTTATCAACCAAAATTTTTAAAAAGTATAATCTAGCCATTTTATATTTTTATACATTAGTAGAAAAGAGCAATGGCTCATGTCCATTCGGGTCATTTTGTAACTAAAAATTGCATAATGATTTTTTATACACAAATATATGATTTATAAAAATAAGATATTTGCATAATTTTTAACTTTAGATATTTATAAAAATAAGATATTTGTTACAATTAGGGGTTTCAAAATGACACGATCACGACACACAACCATCTTTACTAAACAAAAGTATAATTGTCTCAACAGAACCAATTTTAGAACTATAAGGGCTTTAAAAATTCAAGATTGTACAGAAATAACATATGCATGATATATTAATTTTACCTGACACACCGAGTAAAAACTGGTAAACTTCTCAGATAATTCGTACAAGTATTCGCACAAGACATTTGGTAAGAGATTTGTGCATGCCTCTTCAACAACCTAAAAAACAAGAGTTTGACAAAATAAACTCATAAGATTAAAGCATTGAAGAAATAACTAAAAACTAAAAAGTGAATGTGTTTAAAGCCACCCAAAGTGTATTCTCAAGATAACAGATTAACATCTTATTAAGATCAATGCATCTCTGTCATTGCTCTGAATAAATATGTTTAACATGATAAAAGAAAATGATCCAACTTTCTTCAGGAATGCGATTAAGAACATTAGATGTGTTTATATAAATTCAGTAGACTTCTGCCAGTTTTCTATTTAATTGCAGTTTTTATCTGAACCCGTTTGACCCATCAGAGATAACATAACCAAAATTGATTCTTCTTTGAGAAATTGTCATACCTCAGCAAACTGAAGCAAATGTAATCCTAGCTTGCGCTCTTCATCTTTTTCCAATATCAATTGTCCCTCCTGTCACAAACAATTAGATTCATTCATAAAGTTAGCATTCAATTTGATAACCCGAAATAAGAATGCAATACAAATAGGGGAGAATAAAGTGACAATAAAATCTTACCTTCTTCAATGCCTCAATGTCTTTACCAGATTTCCGAATAATTGAACAAATTCGCGCATGTGCGTAAAGAAGATATACAGCAGTATTTCCCTAGGCATCAACAAACATCAAATTCAGATTACAAAGAATATGGAGAATGAAAAAGAAATGTGAAAAATATTGATTATAGGATTGCACAATGCAACTAGTTAAGCAGATGCGAAATATAAATAGAACAACATTTGGAATACCTTATCATTAAGCATCTGATCAAAACTGAATGTGTAATTCGTCAATCTATTGTTCTTCAGATCTGCATATCTGTTAAAAGCACACGCATAAATTCAATACAAGAGCATGTTCCATTAATAAATAAATAAAATAACAAATGAAAAATTTTACAGTCGCATTCAAATATGTTTCAACTTTATGTATGAATAATTGCATAATTAGTTTTATTTGTAAATCGAAAAATAAACAAAAAGGTTTAGTTTTACTGAACTCTATAGTAATTCTTAGCTTCAAAATTGCAAAAATTTCAATTTAAGCAAGTTCAGCCAAAATTGAACTGCAAATATATATCTACTTAATTTGTAAGAAACTGCAGACCTTTCAAATTAAAGTACTATATTGACCTAAAAGTAGTGAATCTATGGAGCCATTAGTTAAATTGGTATGAACTGGTAACAAAAATAGAAATTGTTCAACCATGCCATATATTTGAGAGAAAAAACCAAATTTAAGGAGATCCATCAAAACATAAGTATAATTTGTTGTTAACAGCATGATGAATCCAATAAGTTCAATAACCATCGTAATACACATGTGAGGCATTAGCATCTTACTTGACAGCACCGTATCCAACTGCTTCAGCAGTCTGCTCAAGCTCTTCTGCAGTCCACTCAGCAGCCTTACCTGGTAAACGTTGAAATATAAACTTAAAACACATTTTATATAATAAAATAATAAATTTGGTCACTGTACTTTAAAACGTTATTATTTATAAAAGCCTAAAAATAGTTTTTCAGGGTTTGATGGGTAAATACCTCGCTCCACGAGAGCTGCTTTACAACGAGTTTTAGCTTCATCAAGCAAATCAACCAACTTAACAACTTCAGAACTACGAGTTCGGAATCTTTTTCCGTCATCACCAAGAACAAGACCAAATCCAACATGACTTGTTCTTGGGTATTGTCCCTCTTCAGCTGGGAGCCACCCTGCACGTTTAGCAGCCTAAAAAAAAAAGCATAATTAATATTTTAAATAGAAAAATATCCAATTCACCACTTGGGATATCATGTTGTGTGAAAGTGGACTTACAGTGAAGAACATGTCAAAGTGCTCTCGCTGTCCAACATCAGTGACATATATTATCCACTCAGCTTTTTCCTCATTAAGACGATACCTGCATATGCACGCAAATGGTTAAAGAAAAAAGTATCTTGAACAAAACCAGGTACAAAAAAATACTTGCTATAAAAATACGACGAACCATAATGCTGCAAGGTCAGTTGAAGCATAGTTGAAGCCTCCATCACTTTTTACGACAATCAGAGGTATCTTTTTTCCTTCAATGAATATAACCTGTGCGCCCTCACTTTCTTCAATCAAATTTTTTTGTCTCAGCAGATCAAGTGTCTGAGGGATAAAGGGGTTGTAAAAGCTTTCACCCTGAAACCAACAAATTTGCATTATATTTGGGTTCCAATGAAAAAGGGGATAAAATTCAAATGATAAAATTTCATTACAATATACTAGCAACATTCGTGACTGATAGTTGGGAATGTAAAGAAACAACTAAGATGTCACACGAACATAATACCTTTTCTTCCAATCGGACTCCCAAACGCTGATATACTTTTTCGTAACCATTTCGACTTATCTCACAAATTTGTGCCCATGCCTTGCGATACTTTTCGTCTCCACCCTATTTTTAAAATTCATTATTTCACATAAGAACAATTAAAGAAATGGATAAGTTGTGTGGGACAGAGAGTGGTTATTCACCTGAAGGCTAACCACCGCCTGTTGGGCTCTCGCTTTGAACTCAGCATCACCATCAAATCTCTGCTTTGACGCCTTATAAAATGTCTATCAAAGTAATAATCGAGCCAAAATAACATCAATTAATTATGTATTCATAGAGTATAAAGAATAAAAACTAACCTAGAAGAGACAGGACACATTACAAAATTACACCTCAGAATGCACCTTGTTTTAAAATTAATTTTCGATAAAATATTGAACAGGCATAAAAACTACTACTTAGCTTCATGTAGTTGCAACTATCAGAATTTGACCGAGTATACCAAAAATATTTGACTTCTATCGGATGCTTAGTATACACCTCTATTATGTTACAAGAAAATATTTTCTAAAGTTTTCAGAACCGTCAATGATTTCCGCAGAGCAAAATGAGGAGCTTGCTGGAACTTCTAGAATAGAATCTTTGTCATTAGGGATATATTAGTGTATCTATATACCAATAAGATCCTACAGAATCTACCGATGGTATAACTTCAATATAAAATTACTCACCTCAAGTTCCCCAATATCTTGATCATTTACTTTCCCATCAGGAAACCTTTCAAATAGGAACTCGATCAACATTCCAAACTGCAAAACAAAAGTTTTACAATATTTATTCACACGAAGAAAAAGGAAAGAAGAACAAACATTTATGTGCAATACCACAACATCCTACAATGTGGATATTGATGGTTCAACTTATAGCTGACTAGGTTGGGATGAAAGACAAGATGTTACTAGCTATTTTGATTTGTAAAAAAAACAGTTGTCATAGCTATGAGCATAAAAAGATTTAAAAATAATGTAAATTCACACAGGAAAATCAATATCATGTACCTGAGTACCCCAATCCCCAACATGGTTTCTGCGAAGAACTTCCACATTAGAATACTCAAGCATACGTGCTAGCGTGTCCCCAATGATAGTCGACCGTAAGTGACCAACATGCATTTCCTTTGCTATATTGGGTGAAGAAAAATCAACTATTGCCCTTTTTACAGGAAGCTTTGGTGCCCATGTGTCTATACCATATGTGAGCATTCTTTGGATGCTCTGCATGGATAAAATCGAAAACATTATATATGAAAAAAAAAAAAAAAAAAAAAAAAAAAAAAAAAAAAAAAAAAAGCAACAACTGAATTGGATATTAAAACGAGAGATAGGACGGATACCTGAGCTATCCATTGCCTTGATAATATAACATTGATAAAGCCAGGACCAGCTACGGAACATGATTCTATCATGTCAGTTGGCGGAAGATTTTCCATGATTGCCTACATATTTGAAAGATCACATGGAAGCATACAAATGTGTTATTATAATCCAACATAAACTAAACATTCAGCATTCACGAGGAAAGAAAAACATGACATTACCTTTCCAACAGGTTGTGGACCTTTGAATGTGACACCCTCCTTGCCTTTTATTTTAGACCATAAACTCATGGCGTTGTTGCTATTACCAAATGCAAATCTCAACATCAGTAAACTAAGATTTTAAAGAACAACATGCAATACAAGCAACGATGCAGCCAAAAGTGCCAAAATTATATAGCATCTTACAAACTAACACCACTAAAAAATCTTTTATATAATAAAACAAAACCCCTATTGGGAATTTTCTATTTCAAAAAAATGCATTCATACCTTATTTAGTAATAATTTTATTTAAAAAAAATGATTATTTTCTTATTAGGAAACATTTTATATTTATCCATAAAACAAGTAGAAGATAAATACAAAAAATATAGATAAATGCAATTAATAATAGGATTAAAAATTTTAAATAATTATCTTTAATAATAAAAAACTATAATTAAACATCATAAATCAAACAAAATAAAGATTAAATTATTTATTTTTTAATAAATAAAAATATATGATTCAAAAAATTTTAAAAAACCCGCGCGTGCGCGGGCATTATAACTAGTATCATACATATAAAATTATAAATCATGAACAACTCAGAACAAGTATGTGGAAGAGCATATACCATTGGTAATCACCAGCTTCTTTTCGGGCGCAGGGAGCAATTATAGGCGCCACTTCTGCCTCATCGGGTACAGTAATTCTCAGTGATTCCTCAAACACCCTTGCTATTTGTTCTTTAAGGCTTCCTATATTCTCTTCCTGTATTACAAAACAAATCCCAACAGTGTAAATTAATAAGATACGACGTACATATCCTGAAGTTCTGAATTTTATGCTTCCGTATATACAGTTTAGCAGGTGTTAACGCAAAACTAGTTTCAACACACAAACAAGTTGATACGTAATGTTTAAGTTTATAGACTTACAGGTGCGGCTGCCATGACTGATCTCGAATGTACCCACTTCACGGAAAAGTTTCTTCTAGATGCTTGTTTCAGTATATCTGTCTAGTTTTGCAGTAACAAAAATGTAAGAACTTCACATTTAAGTAACGCAAAAATATACCAATCAAAGAATTTGATTTCATTTACCAACAAAATAGTTAAGCAGATATAATCGACAAAACCATTTCCAAATATGTATACATGTACATAGGAAATACCTAAAAACTGATTATACACGCATAAACCATACTACCCCAGACACTATGTTCGCTTGGGAGGTGTAAGGTGTGACACGTGTTATCTACCTAGTATTAAATACCTAAGTACGCTTACCACAGACTATGTCTGCATGTGCCCAGGACTGTTCTATTGACTTGTTTTTGTAAAAAAAATATATGAACCTGTATGCATACACAACACCACACCAAGCTCCTAATCACTAAAATCATCAAATGTAACAATAACCAAAGAAAAATTATCACATTATTCAATTCCAAAAGGTAAATTTACGTTTGCTTAGCAACTTCACGCAACATGTTCAGAATTCCAGCCTATTTCCCTCCGCTTCTCGGGTCACAATAAAAATGAAAAGCAATCAACAAGTACCAGGGGCAAAGCCAGAAATTTTTGGTCGAGGGGGCACACTTTGATAAATTTTAGAAACTATGCTATAAATTGGTACTTAGAGGGGGCAAATTACGAAAAAAGTCAAATATTTTCAAAAATTTACACTACAACTTTTTTTTTGCTAGGGGGGCACCTGCCCCTTGTGCTCCCCCTCCCTTTATCTCCGCCCCTGACAAGTACCGATCCCAATTTCACCAACATTAAGTTGAAGACTCCAACAACAATAACTCAAATTTCGCCTTATAATTATTTATGTTATAATTATTATGAGTTAAAATTAAATTTAAAAAAGAATGATAAGTATAGAGCTTACAATTGCGTGACGGCTGCGATAACGGATGATGGAGGAGGAGAGGAGAGATAAATGATTTTTCTATTAAATACATTTTTAGGGTTTTTAATTTATAAAAGGGTTTTTGGTTCCTACTTTTTTAACTTGCTACTATTGGTAAAGTTGTGTCAATGGTCCGTTTAGTTTTTGAGTTTGATGGTTTTGGTCCTTTGGATTTTGGTTTTTTGGTTTTGGTGTGTTTGTGATGAGATGATGTGGATAAAGGCCGAGCAAAACAGACCGAAAACCGAATCGAACAAAAAAATCAAGCCGTACTGGTTCGATCGAAACCAAACCGACCATATTTGGTTCAATTTTGGCTTTATATAGAGTTCGGTTTGATTCGAGCCAAAACTGAGAAAAGCACACTTAAACCATATAAACCGAACCAAACCGGGTCACTTCGGTTCAATTCTCAGTTCATGTCTTCCACAAAATCGGTTTTATGTTCGGTTCGGTTTTGTTCAATTCGGTTCGTATGGTATTGGCGTAAAGTGATCGGATTCTTGGTGATGGTTTTAGGTGGTGATGGTAAAAACGAAAAAAAAATATGTGAAGGCGTAAGAATAAAACAAATAAATAAAGAATGATGTGTCACATTTTTATTAGTTGAGAAAAATAAAAGTGGGATTGACAAGCTTATATGGCATTCGGCATAATCGAGTGAACCACATCCCCTTCACCTCTCTTATCGATTATTTTGCCTCCACAAGTGGCATCCCTTGTTGATGAAAAGAGAACGGATAAACTGCTTGGGTGCGTTTTTTGTGAGTATTTATAAAAGATAAGCGTTATTCACGGGTAATGAAAACGTGTTGGATACTTGAACTCATGACCTTCAACTAATAATAAGTTATGAGCATAACTAAACATTAATACCCATATTCTATTCCTTAATCTTTTAATTCAGTGATCATTAATTTCAACAAGTCATACATGCCTAACTACACATTCTTCCTTGATGATTTCACTTCAACAGATTTTCTCTAAATTCCTCTCATATCAAGTATAAGACTCCTAGTAATATTCTCATTGTTCAAACTCTAATTGATATTTGTCATTCTTTTCGGCTTATGAAGACAACAACTACAGATACTCTTCTTGGGCAATAGAAGATATCACCCTCGTAAATATTTACTAACCTCATCCGTCTTAGTATGAGATATTTCTCATGAAACATGTACTTAAGACCCTCGTGGTCGGTATAAATAAGACACCAAGTACCATACGAGGTGAATCATAATTTCAAAGCAATTCTACTACTGCCAGATCTATGGCGCGAGTTAGATATCTCGTCTTTTTTCGTAAATCTGTATTCTTGATTCCTAAGAAGACAGAAACTCATGTCTGGTTGATGCATAACCACTAACTTTCTTTCATTACGACGATACACAAACATGATTCTTGTGATGTGTTCCAAGTTACGACGAAACTCTTTGTGCATTCAAGATCTACTTCATCTTTCACTACATGACTCAAGAAACATATTGAAATCATACAAACCACCTTTTCTAGCAACTCTTGCAATTACCTCATCAGATCTTGTATCTCTGAAGTATCCATTCGATTACGTGTTGTCTCCAATAACTCATTACTGACATCAAGAGAACATCTTTTCATTATAAGCACATCCAATTTTTTTTTTTTTTTTTTTTTTTTTAGTTATCACATACGCCAAATAAATAAACAACATTTCTTCACCTATTAGTAAATCTTCATAACATATATCATTTTTTTAAGCTCCACTTCTGCGATTTTCATAGACAGTAATTGTCCTTTTATTCATAGATACAACTGTAAAAATTCTACTATCACATACTATTCCTGCCTCGATTCTTGAAAAAATAAATTTGCCTAACATATGTAAACCTATTGGACTTACCTTATAATTTATTAAAGGGCTAAATTAAAACTTACTAAAGGATTATTATTGGACACAATAGGTAAACTTGGACTAAACTCCTTGGTAAAATTCCTTTTCTTTTAATCGGGCTAGTTGGCCCAATATGAAAACCAGTAAGTTGTAAACTTGTAAGACCGGAACACTTGATGAATTAATTCCACAGTTAATTACGGAGTATTTTAGTAATAAAAAAGCTATTTAGTCAAGTCTACAGCACTGCTAACAAAACTCAATAAGAAACATTATACATACTAGTAAGTAAAACATTCGAACTTCAATTTAAACAACAATCTTATTAAATCATATCTCGGATAATGACAATTGAGATGTAAACGTAAACTCAAATTGAGATACATACATTAACATCAAATAAGCAAAGTGATTAAGTAATAGTATACCTGATAGTTTCTTATCCTTGTTCTATAATGATAGAATAAATATACAAGAATCTTACAATAAGCCTCATTTTCTAGCATCTACAAGTCATTTCCACACATCCAAAAAACAATCACCTCTGAACCAAAGTACACAGAAATTCTATCCGGTTATGATCCCTGCTAAAACATCCGTCTTACCCCGTGCAAAAATTGTGTAAACTAGTCGAATAGCATCCAACCATGTATCCAGATATTCCCATGAGTCTGCAATCTGATGTATAAATCAATCAAAATTATCTGTTATTCAAAGATTTCCGAATAGATTGACATGAATATTGATAATAGCCCATATTCATTTTAAATTTTCAACAGAAAAGATGAACATACCAAGAATGTCTGTCCGTGAATCGTATCGATGCAGATAGACGGACCAGGAGGTAAAGTCAGATCTGCACATGGCGAAACAGAGACTATATCTTGGATATCAATTTTAATGGCTGGTCTGCCATTGCTTGTTTTATCTCCAGGCAACATGTGTCGTTGCTCATCATTGTGAATCTGTAAATAAATTTGCCAAGTCTCAGTACATCAAGCAACAAGCGTATACCAAGTGAAATTAACTAAATACATGTCCCCACTTGGCTATTTTATGATGTGACATTCATAAAACGACCAGTATCGTTAACAAATTTACAATTACAATCCTACAAATTTTCGATTGATCCAGCTTATACTACAGTTAAATAAGTATAGATAGTAGAATATGAAGGGACCGTTCCATACATAAAGAATGCCCGGCCAGCAATAATTTCTACCAACACTACTGCTGTCAGCCTGTCATGGAATTTGTGCTTCACTTTCTCAGACTATACTTAAGTACTCTTTTTTGCCATTGCAGTATATTTTAACTTTGCAAATTTGGTCATTTCACTAACTGTTAACAAATCAACCTTGCAATTACAGATAATGTGGTCTTTTAGTGAAATGTTAGCAACAATCCACATTTGAAAAAAAAAATTCTTCCTTGAAAGGATATTCTACTAAATAAACTATACACTGAGACTCTGTGTGGGAAACTGGAAGAGTGCATGCATACATAAAGGAACGATTGTGCATTATCAACTTTTAAGGTACATATGACGAAATGAGCATACCTGTTGAAGGCCTTCATGGTTCAAAACAAATTGGGTGCGCTTCCAGTCACCATGCGGAGCAATTGGATTTCCAACTGGTGGTGCCGTTAGATATCCAACCTTTAGATAAGGTAGAGGCAGCTAAAATATAAAATAACAATCAGTAGTGCAATCAAATGTATCCAGGCTGAAGTTAAAGAAAAAGTGATTCAATAAAAGTAACTTTTTACGTTTGTTATTTGTCATCTTATATTTTTAACTATTTTTTATTGTCACCAACAATAACAGAGCATGACAAAATTTACAACAAATGCTCCCTTAT
Organism: Artemisia argyi; assembly: GCA_030686995.1. Lineage (NCBI taxonomy): Eukaryota > Viridiplantae > Streptophyta > Magnoliopsida > Asterales > Asteraceae > Artemisia > Artemisia argyi. The sequence continues at coordinate 954 of JARVZY010010136.1, read as the reverse complement.
AAAATAAAACCATTATGAAATCAAAAATTAACTTAGTAAAAGCATTCAAGCGAATTAGATGTATTAACATTGGTGTTCAATGACACGGATTTCAATAGATAATTAAGTTTTGCAATAACAATAATTATAAATCTCTGTAACAATATTACAGAACTTATACTCAATCATGCATGCATATGATATAGATTGCATACTCACCATGGATCGCACAAGCTTCAAGGCACTGGTGTAAACCTATAATCATAAAACCTAAGTTATATTCATATCATGCAGTGATTAAAACATATATAGCTGGCGAAAAGAAGAAACTTACATTTTTAAGAATAATTAAGAAACAAAAAACACATACCGAGTAATTTGGCCTCAGTGCATGCGCAGCAGCAATGTAGATAGCAGATTGACTGTATAATTCATTAGAGGAAGCATCATGCCCTCCAGTTCTTGATGTATCTTCTGCTAATCCATACTACAGATGTAGAATCAACAAAAATAAGTATAGTTTCATATCCAAATTTGGAAACAACAATGTGTGGTGATTAGTAAACTAACCAAAACAGTGCCGAGATTGTAGATGGCCCTATGAAAATCAAACTGCAACTGTATTGCTGCACGAAACTGAAATACAAATATAAATGTGATTAAAAGATTATGTGTATTAACAATCTATAGCAGATGTAATAAAGTAAAATATTCCTGTACCTTACTGATTGCACTTTTTACTATTGTCTGTTTTTCTCGAGCAGGAACAATAGCACTTAATTCCTGGAAAAAGGTAAAAAAAATTATATAAATACATCTGGTTCTTGGTAATGCTATTAAAATAAAAATGAAGCACCTGTAAAGCAAGACCCCAATTGTTGAGAGCCTGAAACATAAAATTTCATGAAGTTATAACCAATACATAGGAAACGTACTATTTCTTCAGAAATTAAATAAAAAAGATAATGAGCAAAG
>JARVZY010001030.1:0-28355 GCA_030686995.1 Artemisia argyi | reverse complement strand
CAAACTATATTAATTTAAGTTTCAAAATTTAGGATTTCAAGAAAAAATAAATTCTTTATAAGTAGTAAAGATATGTAAATAGGTGCTCGTGATAAGTGATATATGCTTGGATACCATTAACCAAGACTAAAGGTGAGTAATGATAACTTATGTATTTCAGTTGTTAAAGAGAGCCTATGAAATGTTGTATGAGCGCCTAAGCGATGCGCAAGTCTAGCAACATAAGTGATGCATTATGCGATGCTAAGAGCGGTGCCTAAGTGATGCACCATGAAGAGTCAAGAGTGTCTAAGTGATGCTCTGTGAGTTACTAACCGGGAGCCTGATGCTTCCATCCTATGAGCTTTCATGTTATATAGTAAAGTTATAATGTTTTCGTTCATTGAGTTACATGCACATGAATTATCTAGCCATAATAATCGTTTACTCACTAAGCATAATGCTCACGTTACCATATGACATGTTTGGTAGGTGTTCTTAGTGGGGTACAAAAAGATAAAGGAAAGGGCTATGTAGAAGCTAACGGTGTATGCTCGTGTATGGTAAACGAGGCTCTTTCATACCTTTCCTTTGATATAACTTAACGCCCTAGATATCTTTTGAATGTTAAAGTCAATGTTTGGTCTATGTATAATATTTTGGTGACATGGTAGTTATGTAACAAGTAAAAAAGGGTGTTTAAATATAAGTGTTACACACCCACTTTTAGTATAACGTACCTAAGAAGTTTGTAAATGTGTTAAGACACTTACACTATGTTTTATATGAAATACTAGGTACTTTTTTAGGCCGTGCTTTGTTATATTGACGATTTTAAGAGTATGTTTAGCAAAATTAGCTATAAACTGTTAACGACAAGCTTGAAGCTACAAGTTGTAATCTGATTGCTGATAATGGGTAAAGTTAGCTACAAACTTACTTTTTGATTTATAAAAATGTTTGGGAAGTTAAATACAGGTTGTTTATAAAGTGTAAAATTACACAAAAAGAAATATGTATAACTAATAACAAATGAGAAATATAGAATTTTAATACCAAATGTAACTTTGCTAGATAACATGCTAGTATTAAGAAAAGGTTGTTATGTAAGACTAACTACATGTAGCATGATACTCATCTCAACGAAAATGTTTTTACAAAAAATTTAAAAAACTTAAAAGTGAGTGTTTAATCTACAAAATACTTCTTTAAAACTTTAATTTTTACAAACAAATTAAAACAATGTATTCTTAATAAAATAGTTACCTTAGCAGTTTTCGCCCAAAATTTAGAAAAAGAAATGCATGACGACGCTTGACAACCTTTTTCTAATTATTTATAAGAATTCATACATAAGTTCTTACCATATTACAACTTTTTATTATTTATTATCGTGTTAGTTGATGAAAATAAATGAATAACCACAATATCATGCTTATAACTATTTGCCGCTATATATAATCACTCGCCTAGTTAAAAGAAAGTCACACAAACTTATTTTAGAGTGCCTTTTCACTTAAAATATCACATGAACTATGCATTGCACTTTAAGTACTTAAAATATCACATGATAATTTTACAATAAACGGAAAGTTTCTTCATTGTGTAAAACATTTCATTGAAATATTCTCGATAACAGCTGGCTTGCTTTGAAATTCGGCTGATATAAAACATAACTTTCAATTCAAGTTCAACCTTTAATGTATACATTGAATACCTAATCAATAATGTTAACGAGTCAAGAGGTGCTCAGGTGCTTGCGAGTTCCCTTACAAAGAAGGGGGAGTTTTTATATACAAATAACATTCGCCTTTATATCGTAAAACGGACGAGTATAACCAAATTGTTTTTTGAGTTAATGAATTTATATTTTCCCATAACAAGAGTTGATATAGATAAAGCAACTTTTACACAACGCTACTCAAAATCACTTGTCATACTTTAACAAGTAAAAAAGTTTAGGGCCCTTTTGGTTAGGGTGTATGGGAATCAAACTATGACTTTGAAAGTCATTAATGGTATTTGTTTTGTGGGCCCGGTAATGAAGTGGGTATATCATAGTTATAGATTTATTACACACCAATTTGGTGTCTATGAAATTCATTCTCATGGGTCCCTCTTTTTTCCACTACAAAACTCAAATATCTATACACTTTTTCATACCATATTTTATCATTCAAACATAAACAATCGTAATCATACACTTTTTCATACCCATTGTCATTCTACCTCATACCAAATCCGATACCCATTATCATTCCTAGCAATAAACCAAACGGGCCCTTAGTCAATATGCATTGTCAGACCATTCCCTTCCCATCTTTTCTCCCACCTAATTTGACCATCCAAGCTTCTTATTGTGAAAAATCATAAATGTCCATGCCCCATTACATCATGAATAGTATGTATACTACGGAGTATATAGTAAACGAGGTTTCAAGCCCGCGCGTTGCCGCGGGGTGTTTGTATACGTAAGTTAGCAAAAAAAAAAGAGTTCCGAAGTACCATGTTTTAGTAAATGCATCGATGTTCAACAATTAATAACCAACATAAACACAACACGATACTAACAGTCATTACATTATTGCGAAGGTTTTGTGGCATAACACATTTAGAACTGTGCATATCTTTTCAAGAGCAAATCTTAATCAGGTTTCCCAATTGAGCAATCTTCCTGAATCTGTGTTATGTATCATAGATGGGAATGTCATTAGATTTTTCTTATTAATGATTCACTACATGAGTTAGAAATCTGAAACTATTCGACTACGCAAACAACTTATACTACAAAGATTTGCAGTCACATTATATATATCAAAAGCAGGTAATCTGTAACCAAATGCACAACACACTTATTTGCTATATTTGATCCAGGCGTGATGTCTGTAACTTAGTTACCAAATACAGGTATATGAAAAGCAATTGTATACGAATATATGATTTCTTTTACAACAACTGATTTATGTAATGAATCCTATTTTTTTTTAACACATAACTCAAATTAGTTATCTTGAACCATGTTACTGCCTCCACTAACTATCCACTTAAAGGACTTGAAAAAAGGATATTCAAAGCTAAACTAAGACAACGAAAAAGAAACGTTAAAAAGTGGTGCAAAGAATGAAAGCTTATTTGACAAGGAAACACACGTGTGTTGGTACAAATGGCAGACATGGCTCACCTCACATCAAGCGGATCCCACCTTGTCTGATCAAAATAAGGTATCCAAACAATGCTTATTGACTGCACCAAAAAGCAGCATCGCAATATTCACATGTCCAATCGCAATCTCCAAGGTCAATGTAGAGACTTGAAACATCTGGTAACCAATAACATAAACAATTTTTTTTAATTGATTTACGATGACTATATGAAGAAAAAAAAAAAAAAAAAAAGAAGGTAGAAGTAGCAAAAGTTACCTTGAGGATTAATTGTTAAAGTATAATGATTTCCATTATATGTAGTTTGGCACCGCCTTCTTTGATTTTGGTTTTGCCTTCTATTAGTGCCACAATGAGAATTTCCAGTGTCGTGTTCCGCACATTTTTAAAAATTTTAGTAAGCTGAAAGACAGAAAATTCTGAAGAGTATACAATTTCAGTAAATTTGTATTCGAATGTTTACCTTGAAAATTTGAGGAGTTTACTATATTGTTTTCGGCTGTGCTATTGTTGTTTGCTTTTTCGGTTACATATCTGTTGTTCATGTTCGGTATTGCATTGTGGCTAGGCATTTTCACTTTGTGCAATAATGTACCTGCAATTACAATAATTGTTCTAAGTTAAATGCTACATTTATGTGTTCACATGATTGTACACAACAATTGTTTGACTAAGAGTGTATGAAACAAACCTTGCATAATCTGTTCGTGAATTTGTGGAGAAACAATGCGTGTTTGTTGTTGATAATTGCAAATGCAATCTGCATTTTGCACGAATGCTGCAACACCCTGTCAACAGTTTTGTCCTTGAGAAAATGAGGAACTGGCTGATGTCATATCCATTTTTTTATTGCAGTTTTCAAAATTTGTACATGCCTCTGGGAATGGTCGTGCTGCAGAACATAAAAACAACGTAAGTTAATTGCCAAATACATTGTCTATTTTACTTGATGTCTAGCTTTGTGTTAGTAAGTATATATCCGACCTTCTACACCTTCATTTTCAATCTCTGCATAACCCACACACGATTCAGTACGATCAATGGAATCTGAACCTTTGATTTTCTTTTGAGCAATGGCGATAGTTGGTTCACTTAAAATGAATTTCCGTTTGCAAGTTTTGAAGCCTACTCTGTCTGTATTGGGCTGTGAGCAGTCACTTTTACCGCCAACCGAATGCACAATGTTTTTTGACCACTTAAAGGTATCATTTGAAGTTGGTGTCTGGAAATTTTGTCCATAACATATATCGACTTTCCTTTTAGCCAAGCTGAAAAACATGCAGCATGTTTATTAGTATGAAGGGTGACATCTTATTTAGTGATATTTACAATGGTAGTAAACGTTACCTGCGTCCTTAGTTGGCATATTCTGCCTGTCATTGGATGTCACACATTTTGAAACTGTTTGCCAGCAACATGGGACCAGCCACCTACTAAGGACGCAGGTAACGTTTACCTCTCATCAGCGAGACCAACAACACATGCGATCAACACGCTGCGACCAACAGCATGTGACCAACAGCATGTGACCAGCAACATAGGACCAGCAACCTACAAATATCAACGTGAGATCAGCAAGCTATCAACAACTCTTTAATTAATTATAACCACTTACAACTACAAAATCATATTTTTCGTGAGTGTAGGATATGATGTACTTAGAATTGCAGTTTCACCAAACAAATTACAATAGTCATTATAATTAGTCATGAACATAATAAGCCATAATCATCATCGATTTCCAAATACCAATAGCTTATATTTGTGGTCACTTATTTTTTTTCGAAAACTGAATTTCATTGAGTCATGATGAGAATTTAATAAGACACACATTTTTACAGAAAGCGTTCGCTCTTAGCCAAATCAACTTATTAATAACTTGTATAGATAATTGAATAGAACTAAAATGAGTATAATAATAAAAAAGAATGACTTGCTTGAAATAATGTTTTGGATTGGTTCCACCTTATATCATTACCAGAACTTGTTAATTTATAACTAAACAACAAAAGAACCCACAAAGGTAAATCAAACATGCTTGTGATCACAGAAAATAAACTTTACTTGAACAAACCTGAATTGATAATTACCAGTAACAAAAAATTATTTGTCAAGTAACTCAGTAAATTTAACTTACCTTTCTCATTAACACGGTGCTTTCATATTCTTCTATAAACTCCAAACAGAAAGGCGTAGGCTCAGGTACTTGAGTATCCTCAATGATTTTGACCTGCATAAAATAATATTTTGAACACGATGAAGAAATGGTTTTAGATGTCATTGATATATATCAGTGTTGTGAAACTTCAATGATAGGATCATGTCAAACATGTACAACACACATTTACATGTCATAATCTAAGATTTTTCATGGGCCCAATTCGATTATGATATAAAGTAAGCAAATAAAAGAAATCCCCAATCACCGTTCCTAATTTTTATCTGACTGTCTCAGTTCCTAAATTTTATCTACCTTGCATTAACACATCATACTAACAATTACACGTTTATCAACCAAACACATATCATCTAAGATACTAAAGCATTGTGACCGTTGTGCACGAATAAATTCATTTAAAAGCATATTACACTAACATGGAAATTTAACATATATACTATGTTGGCATTAAACACTTTAAACCAAAGGTACTAAATAAATAAATTAAAATTTAAAAATGAAAAGAAAAAAAATGAAAAAAGAAAAAAAGACACACGGATAACAAAAATACCTTTATCAAATCAAACATCGTCATTGCAATATAAACCTTCTTGTGATCACAGTATGTAAATTGTGGCTAGGTAGTTAGCTGTTTTACCTAAACGCCATAACCAAATGTGCAATTTTAATGTGTGTCTATGATTGCTTATTACAACTACTTATTAAAGCACATAAAGATAATCCTTAAATATGCTTTATGTCAAAACAACGATTAGATAGGAAACTAACCAAATACACAGCCCTAAAACCACTCATCTCAACATCAGAAATTACATAGCCCTGAGCAATTCGCTTATATTCACTTTTCACACACTCTAAACAGATTATTAGTTATATCAAAAACAAAATAAGAATATAGCTACATTCGATAAAAAAAATCATGGCAGCGACACTACATCCTTTTTTGCAATTCATGCATCCCATTCAAAATAGCTCCGACCTGCAATCAAACATAAGGAATAAAATTACAAAATTTTTATAAAAAAATTAACTTGAATTACGAAAATGAAGAACCCTAGATTTGGGTCACTTGAATTAACTTTGTGTGTGTGCCTTTGAAGAATCCAGAAGATCCTTCATCTATCTAAACGGATGTTGCTAAAAAAACCTAGTTACTGTAGATGGTGACAAATGACAATCACACAACCACGCTTTTCATTCCTCTCACAAAACACTGTGCCCGCATTTTAATATTGATGTACTGTAGATACTTCTGTAGATTCACTCACATAAATCACTATAGATGCTCTGACTTCGTATCGGGTAGGGTCGCTGGTCGGGTCTGCCGGATCTCCGGTTAATCAGAGAAGGGGTGAGAGCGATGTGAGAGGCCTAGGGTATTGTATGGATGTCGGGGCATATTAGTTTAGCCGGGTTTGGGCTTGGCAAAAACCCGTTGGGCCCGAAAGTCCTGTAGCAAAGTTTGTGGAAAAAATCACGGGTTTTAGTATATTGTTTAATTTAATTTAATTTAATTTAATTATTTTTGAGTTTCAACAAGTTGCCTCGATCTATTTTTTTAAATGAAGAAAAATGTGAATGCATTTAGTAATAACTCTTGATCGTCACTTAAAAAGAAATACTCCGTAGCAAAATAAATATAAACTAATTAAGTGAAAAAGAAATCATAAGGTAGTAAGAAAACAATTACTAATTTTGAATTGACACAAAATGTGAAAAAGTTTCAATCTATCTCAAAAATAAATTAGTTCAAATAACAAAATGTAACAAGTTATATACTGAAAGTTTATCATACAAATTTAATAAATTTCCAAACATATTTCATATACCACTCACTTGCCTAGTCGGTAATTAACAAAAAATATATTGTCGTCGTACTTGTAATTTGCTCCTTTCATCAGGTTTGCCTACACTATCGTGAACTACTTAGCATTTCGAATTTGAGAAAAAGCAAAGTTAATAAAAATGAAATCTAAAGAACAAATCCATATGTTGAAAGTTCACATACATTAACCAACACCAAACTTTACCCACTTTGCCCAACCATCTGTTTATTAGTTTATGCTCCATCACCTTTTTCCTCAGCACATAAGAGTTCCTACAAAGCATATATGTGGAAAACAAATATGAGAATAACAGAAGAAGACGTGGAAAAAAGATGAAACAAAAGGGAAAAGTAACCTTTGGAATAGAAATGTTACCTATTACTAACAAAATTTAGCTCTTGGTCTATCAAAGAATACCCACGAGTTCCCATCATCCTCTATCAAAATTTAGCTTCATGACTCTTTCATCAACTAAACCAGCAGCAAGATCCTTTTTAGCTCCTACAAGTCAAGTTTTCATACTCATTTAACGACACCAATATCCTCGAGTCATTTGACTTGCAGATGCCCAAAAAAAAACAAAGAAAGCAAATGTAAGTTATGACATCTCATAGTTATAGAAAGCATAACTAAAATGCTTGGACAGGAAACCAAAATTTGTAAAATATACAAACTACAACAACATAACATAAAAATAAATAAATAAATAAACCCTTAGAATATTAAAATGAGAGGGGTGAAAGATGAGAGAATTCACCAGGCATCTCTGCGGAGAATCGCCATTAAAAGCTGCACAATTTTAAGCTTAAAATAGAGTTGATTTGGAATGCTAAAGAGAGAGAGTGAAATCAAAGAAAAAATGAGAAAAGCTGGTAGTTGGTGTGGTCAGTCAAAGAAGAAAAAGTGGGTTTAGAGAGAGTTGGAACTTGGAAGTGAGTGGATCGAGTGGTTCTTCTTTCTAAATTTTTACTAAGGTCTACGTGTCAATCATAGATGTGCTATTTGTGCTGATGTGTCAATTTTTTAGGTGCTGATGTGTCGATCTTTGAGGCTGCTACAGGAAAAAAGAGGCATCTTTTCATATAATAGGTAGATATATTTGCTACTTGAGTGTATGAAGAGTTGGTTGCTTGGTTAGAGCATGAGCAAGCGTAACGTATATGCCTGCGTTAAGGTTGTTTTAACGCACGTTAACGTGCATTATTGATGTGGAGGAGGATGTTAAGGCTACGTTAACGCACCACGTTAGCGTGCTAACGCTGCGTTAAACGTTTTTCTTTTTTTTTTTTTCTTTTTTTTCTTCTGATTTATATAATTTAAATGGGTTTTTGTTGGGTTTTGTGTGTGTGTTATGTGTGTGTTTTAGTGTGTGCTTTGTGTGTGTTATGTGTATGTTTCAGTGTGTGTTCAGTGTGTGTTTGTGTATGTTTGCAGGTTCTCAATGAGGAAGAAGAGAAAACATTTGGAAAGTGCCATTTTAAGTCCTTGTGGTTTTTGTGTATTAGCATTTTGGTCCTTGTGGGTTTACACATATATTTTTTTTTTATTTAAATAAAAATGTAAGTAAATTTTTTATTTTTAGTTACTTGTTTGATAAAAATGTAATTTGTTTTAATTTGTATTTTTTTTAAATAATTGGAAAAAATGATAAAAGTGGGGCCCAAAATGTTGAGTTAAGGTTGAGTTATGGATGGGGTGTATTTTTGTGAGTTAAAGTTAAAGTGGAAAAGCTGATGTGGCGCTGACGTGGCACTGCGTTAACTTTTAACCCAGGTTACGTATGGGCATGCTCTTAAGGCTAAATTCCTGAAAATCTGCATTTGCAAGTCAAGAGTCTGAATCTGACAGACTAGTACATGTCAAACAGATTTGCCGCCGGACAGGACCTTGTTCGCCGGATTTGGCAAGTTAAAAAAAAATAAACTTTTGTTGGTGTTTCAGTAAATAAAGGTTCGTTGGTCGGAACTGGATTTAGTTCCAGCGACAACTACTTTAACATTGCAACAAGGCAGATGCTTGATGTGTGGGAATCGCAACAGGCTTTACCTCTCGAGGGATTTCGAGAAGCTTACAACCCCCACCAGGCAGTGTACCTGATCGTTGTAGTATAGTATAGTGACAAGTACCGGGGGATTGATCGTTCAGCTTAGGAATAGTGTCGCTAGGATTAGAAAGCCTAATTTACTAGTTCTAAAGGTGAGGGATGATTATTTTTTTATTTTTATGTTTTTTAGAAAGCAAGTAAAATCTCGGGTTTTGAAGGAGTGGGCGGAATTAGTTGCTATTCAACTAACCCAAAACTAAGATGCAATCAAAATAAAATAGTAAAAATGAAAATAAACTAATTATACTAAGGTTGTGAGCAGTAATTGGAGAAAATGTGTTTACTTAGACTTCATTACTCCCTAGATATCTTTTACACGTTAATTACTTGTTATAAATGCATGGATAACGGATCGTATTCTTTAATACCATTCATGGGGTGGCATACATAACTCCCCAATTCTATGAGCTCTTATCTCCTCCTACACCATGACCCAGCACAACTATAGGGATTGTAAACAGTGGCTCATGCATTAAATACAACCAATAAAGACCTAGTACGCCTCGATTCATGTTTCTTAAGACGTTCAAGCATGTTACCATTTGGAGATCTGCCAGTTTTCTTAAGCCTAACATATAAATCATTCATCCAAAACAAGAATAAACAAGTAATCAACACATAATCAATATCTAGGTTTCATTAGATCTAAGCAAACACAAAGGAGATCTAGCCTAGCATAATGGAATTGAGACAAGAACAAGATATAGACAACCAACACATAGACATATTGATTGAATTAGAAGAACACTTATCTCAATTACAATGCAAGGTATCAAGGGTTTGGAACCCTTGAAAAACCTGTAAAAGTTGCACCAAATTCGTCTTCAGGGTTTCTCCAAAACTTCTCTCCTCTTAATGTAAAAACTAGAAAACTATATATAGGAAAACTGGGCTGACGGTGTCAAGACAACATTGTGACGCCGTCACCTCGCCGCCAAATACTTCCTCGGACGGCCTTGATCTACTTATGACGGCCTATGTGACGCCGTCACCACCTACAGTATTTTATTCTTGGGACTTTGACGCCGTCAGGATGACTTTTGACGCCGTCGTCAACTACGGTATTTTATTCTTGATGTCTGACGCCGTCAGGATATAACTCTTGACGCCGTCACCTAGTGTTTCCAGCATGGAAAATTGATACTTTGCCGTTTTCTTCACTTTTATGCTCCAAAAACGTCCAAAATGGCTTCTTTTCCAGAATTCACTCTCCAAGTACCTAAAATCACAAAAGGAACGATTTAGGGCAATATTTGATCAAATAAATTCGGATTCGGGCTTAAATGACCCCCTAAAAATGGATCATTTTTGGCCTCATCAATGCTCGATTCTCATGGGCCGATCCCTGGAATTAGGGGTGTAAATGAGCCGAGTCGAGCCGAGTACTGCCAAGCTCGAGCTCGACTCGATTAGTGAAACTCGAGCTCGAAACTCGACTCGAGCTCGTTCGAGCTTTGGATTTCAAGCTCGAGCTCGGCTCGTCATCTCAAACTCGAGCTCGAAACTCGACTCGAGCTCGATTGTTGCCATATTTAAATCTCGATCTCGATGAAAAATAAGCTCGACTCGACTCGATTTTATGACAATCACGTAAATACATGTATATCAAAAGGGTAAAAGTGTAATATCATTGAACCTCGATAAGGGCTCGCGAGCCTCACGAGCTGAGTATATTCGAGCTCGAACTCGACTCGAAAGTATACTCGAGTAGCTCAAGCTCGAGCTCGACTCGTTTATATCGAGTCGATTTCGAGTAGTTTACGAGTCGATCTCGAATAGCTCGCGAGCTGTATCGGCTCGTTTACACCCCTACCTGGAATGACTCTTGTTCAAGCCCTTGATGCTATTCAAGACATGGCAGACCACTTGCAAAAGTGGCATGATGGAGGCAACAGCAGAAGCATGGGCGGAAGTTTGGATGGTATCGCGGTTATTACTAACAAACTTGAAAGTCTTGGTAGGGATATGAAAAAGCTAAATGAAAATGTGCATGCTATACAAGTAGGATGTGAAACTTGCGAAGGAGCTCACCTAGATAAAGACTGCCCGTTGAAAGAAGAGGTCAAGAGAATTGAAGAGGTAAAATATGGTGAGTCTAGCTGACTATTCCAAGGATGCGGGGGTAACGGAGCTAAGTACCGCGTAAGACCATTTTCCAAGAAGAATGACAAATTCAAGGAATGGATGAATAAAGTAAAGGAAGACACGGACATGAACTTGTGTAATCAAGATGCCGCAATCAAAAACTTAGAAAATCAAGTTGGGCAACTTGCTAAGGATTTCGAAGCTAAGGAAGCCGAAGCTGCAATTGAAGCGTGCAAGGCCGTTTTTACATAAGATGAACAAGACGAAGTTCAGCCTAGTTCTGGACTTACTAATGAGTTTTGTGGAATTAACTACTTGTAGGAAAATGATGACAGTAAATAGGAAGGAAGTTTACCCTACCAACTGCCTGAAAAGGAGCTCAATCCTGGAAACTTTCTGCTAACCTGCACTATTGGTAACTTTAATATGCATGCTTCAGCTGATCTAGGTGATAGTGTTAATATCATTTCTTTTTTATTGTTTGAACATTTAAAACTAACCAATCTTAAAGAAATAACAATGATGATTGAAATGGCTTATACAACTAGAACAATGCCTAAAGGGATTATTGATGACGTGTTACTTAAAATTGGTAAATTCCTTTTTCCTGCCGATTTTGTGGTCATAGATATGGCTCGGCATCAACATAATAATATAATTTTAGGAAGACCATTTTTAGCAACATCTCATGCATATATTAAGATATTTGAAAAGCAGATTTCTTTGGAAGTAGGAGGGGACCAAATAACTTTTGATATGAATGAATTTTAAAACCCTTTCGCAGGATCTTCCAAAGGAATCCGCACGATTAATGCTCCTGATGAATCACAAAGTTAATTTGCATCGGAATTAAAGTTGGGGTTTACTTCAAAACAAAACAGCCACAACCGTAGAAATGAACTCAAGCGAGTCATTTAAAATACATACCATTCAAATTATAGCAAAATACCATAGTCAAAAGGTTCCCAACAGTGCAAAGCACTCAAAAAGACATAAATAGTTTAAAGGTTTTTCGAATGGTAATTATTAAGGAAAAAGAAAGTAGATAGCCATCAATAGGCTTCATGGCACTCCAAAGCCAGAAAAGGAATGGTAATTTGAATATAGCACACACGTGTTGCCTATCCGGTCAATAGAGTGGGGTGCGTTAGTCATATAGGCCTATACACTATATTCACGCTCACTCGCAAGTGATTAATGGTTCATGATAAAGGGACTTGCTGGTGGTAATAATGGTACTTAGCATAAGCATCATAATCAAGAAAGCATACATTTAAACAATTGTATTCATAAAAGAATTTAAAAGTAAAAGTGGGGTTATGAATCACATTTTAGTAGTAGAAGAGCAAGATACCAAAATATGATTAGACAGTAGAGCACTACAGATAAGCCTCAGCACAACCTAGTTATTTAGATAATATGTCTCAAAAAATGATACTTGAAAGGTAATATATAACAATACGTTCGTGGAATACTCGTGTTGTTGAATAAAAGGTTTTGTTTCCCGTGTGGTTTTTAGAAAATATGGTTTCGAGATTAAATCACGTAAGATGATGGAAGTCGGCGGAAAAACAATAAAACACATATAAAAGAATCAAGAAACGAAAAGGAAAATGACAAACGAATAAAAATAAGAGAAGAAAGAAATAAGAGATAAAAAAAGAGAGAAGTAGGAAATAAAACGTCAACATGTTGTTTCAGTATTTTACCCGGTAACCCAAATAGTTGAGAAAATGTTATGGTTTAGAAAAGAATCGTTTAGTTGATAAAAGGTTTATTATGTTAAAATTTTGAAAAGTAGAAATCATAATTGTTCAAGTTATAAAAATAGTTTTTATAAAATTTGGACATGATTTATCCGTTTATACCATATTTACCAAGGCATTGCTACTTATTTAGTAACAATTTCTAATTATTACAACTTACCAAATTATTACAAATCTGTACAAATTAAATACAAATTACAAGTCTTACAAAACAAATAACTGATGCGTGGTTTTGCAACCTTGCAAAAGGTTTTACTTCTCAAGGGATCTTGAGAAGCTTGCAATCCCCACCAGGTAGTGTACCTGACCGATGTAGTATAGTGAGTGGCAAGTACTGGGGGATTGATCGTTCTCTCAGAGAATAGTGTTCGTTAGGATTGAAACTAATATAACTAGGTTTAAAGGTGAGGGATGATTCTTTTTGTATTTTTATGTTCTTTGGAAAGCAATTAAATATCTCGGGTATTGGAAGAATGGGCGGAATTAGTTGCTAACCAACTAACCCAAATAACTACTTAAACAATAAAATAAAATAACAAGAAAATAGATTGTAGGAACTTCTATATGGAGAGAAGCATATTTACTTAGATTTCATACTCCCTATTTATCTTTTATTGATTAGCTGATTTGTCACAATTGCGTGGATGAAGGGTTGCATTCCTTAATGCCATTCGTGGGGCCGTATACGATCTTCCCCAACTCTATAAGCTTCTATCTCTTCCTATGACGAAATATTTAGTATCTTATCATGGCCTCATTAATAGTTACTTATGCATTTAATACAACCAATAAAACTGCAGTACACATCCAATTACGTTTCTTAAGACATTCAAGCAAGTTACCGTATAGGAGATTAGCTAGTTTTCTTAAGCCTAACGCAAAAATCAATCACCCACAACAATCAATGACAAACCAACAATCAATAATCAATAACTAGATTTCATTAGATCTAAGCAAACACAAATAAACCTAAAATAACATGTTAATAGAAAGAAAAGAATACAAGATAATTGATGTGTAAGGAAAGCTTTAAATTTATAATACTAGTTTCACCGAGTTTAATAAACCAAACATACGGGTAAAGTATATCCCTCGTTGGTAATATAAGTTTTAGGTAAGACCAGGTCGTATCCATAGGGACTTAGTTCATTCGAGTTAAGTATAAATAAGTAGTAAACAAGACAATAAGTAACAAATAGCAAATATGATAATATGAAGGATTCGAATAATAAAACATATGATTGCTTGGATAGCTTAGATAATCTAGTAACAATGCTTATGATTTGATCTCAATTTGATAACTTAGTAGTGCACAACTTATAACCTCGCTATTTTCGTCAAAAGAGCAATTTCATAATTTGTAGGTTCAATTCAAGATTCATATTTATCTATCAAGTGATTTCTCTCGAAATAGTATTCCAAATCAAGTCTATATTAGTATTGATTCTCCTAAATGGATTTCTCCTTTCAAAGGCTAGGAACGCAGACAAGTTCCAGAATTGCTTTTAACATATTGGTTCTTTTGACCTATCCCAACACATTATATTCAACCAGTTTCAATATCCAAACGGGATAAGACTAGAGATAAAATAGTTCACAACATAAACTTGAAATTGATAGAGATCAAAACATAATCATAAGTCACTTATTATTTCACATATCCAAGTAATCACAAGAGGTTTAGCCTCTCATGGCTAATGAGGTCATAACAATAGAAATAATTAAATAGTAAACAAGAGACATACGAATAGGATTGATCAAATGGATTACACAAGTGTCACAAGTAACCAAGATTTCGACACCAACATGCATTCAACACCCCTTGCTCTACTTGTTCATGTCTGGCGAAGGCTCAAGATCACGTAGGTACTTCTTATCTCTGCTTCGCGAGAATTGGTTATTGAGTGGAGAGTTCAAATGCTTGCAAATGAGCTCTATTTATAGGCTTCTGATGTCCAAAGCACGACGTACTTTGATATAAGTGCGGCGCACTTTGCTGTTTTCTTGGCGCCAAAGTTTCATAAATGCAGAGGAAGTACGGCGCACTTAAAATACAAAACCGGCACACTTTTATTTAATATAACTTATTGACTTCCTTTGACCGAGAGGACAAGTGTGGTGCACTTGGCTGGAAAACCGGCGGCGCACTTTCTAGGAATATAATGGACTTTTTATTTCGTTGCTTCGAATGATGAGATAGTTTCTTCTTGATGAGGCGAAAAATGAACCACTTTTAGGGGGTCATTTAAGCCCGGAATTGAATTTATTTGATCAAATATTGCCCTAAATCGTTCCTTTTGTGATTTTAGGTACTTTGGGAGTGAAATCTGGAAAAGGAAGCAATTCGGACATTTTTGGAGCATAAAAGTGAAGAAAACGCCAATGACTTAATTTTCCAAGCTAGGAACAGTATGTGACGGCGTCAAGAGGAAGAAGTTGATGGCGTCAAGAGTAAAGATCATGATGACCCAGTACAGAAATGAAGGCGTCACAAAGAAGAGCGTCAAGAGTTAAATGTGTGACGACCTGGAAAAATGGAATACATGACGGCGTCAGATGTAGATCAAGGCAGTCCGAGGATTATTTTGGTGGCGAGATGACGGCGTCACAAGGTTGTTCTTGACACCGTCAGCCTCTATTATCTATATATAGTTTTCTAATTTTCATTCATTGAAAGGGACAAGTTTAGAGAAACCCTAAGGCCGAACCATATACGTATTTTACAGCTTTTTCAAGGGTTTTCAGCCCTTGAAACCTTACATGTGTTATTGAGATAAGTATTCTTTTAATTCAATCAATATGTCTATGTGTTGGTTGTCTATATCTTGTGCTTGTCTTGATTCCACCATGCTAGGCTAGATTTATCTTGTGTTTGCTTAGATCTAATGAAACATAGATGTTGATTATGTGTTGATTACTTGTTTATGGTTGTATTGGATGAATGATTTCAATGTTAGGCTTAAGAAAACTGGCAGATCTCCAAATGGTAACATGCTTGAACGTCTTAGGAAACATGAACCGATGTGTACTAGGTTTTATTGGTTGTATTTAATGCATGAATAAATTCTAATGATCCCATGTTAGGAGCTTCTTAGCCGGCTCGACATAGGAGTGAAGTAGCACTCATAGGATTGGGGAGTTAAGTACGCCACCCCATGAATGGTATTAAGGAATACAATTCGTCATCCACGCAACTATAACAAGTAATTAACGTGTAAAAGATATCTAGGGAGTATTGAAATCTAAGTAAACACATTTCTCCACTTATTGCTCACAACCTTAGTTTAATTTAGTTTTATTTTCATTTTTAGTATTTTATTTTGATTGCATGTTTAGTATTGGATTAGTTGACTAGCAACTAATTCTGCCCAAATCCTTCAAACCCGAGATATTTACTTGCTTTCTAAAAAAATATAAAAGAAATATAAAAAGAATCATCCCTCATCTCTAGAACTAGTATTTAGGTTTTCTAATCCTAGCGACACTATTCCTAGCTGAACGATCAATCCCCCGGTACTTGTCACTATACTATACTACAACGATCAGGTACACTGCCTGGTGGGGGTTGTAAGCTTCTCGAGATCCCTTGAGAGGTAAAGCCTGGTGCAATCCCTACGCATCAAGTTTTTGGCGCCGCAGCTCGGGGAATAGTTATTGCCTAGGTTAGAATTTCTTTTTATTAGGTCTACTTGCTAGATTCCTTTCTAGTAAGATTTTATTTTTATTTTTAGGTTTCTTTAGTCTATCTGATTTCTTTGTGTTTTTGTTCGTAACTCTTCACCACCCGACATCATGGACGATGGGAACATCTTTGAACCCGTCATCCCACCACAACAAAACCCACCACTAGAACCTCTTAAGCCCCGAACCTTAGGAGAGTATTCCCGACCTAGCCACCAAGGCTACCGAAACACCATTGAGCTCACCTGAGCCAATGTGACCCCCTTGCGATCCGACACCATCTGGTTGGTGCAAAGCGGATGTGCATTCCATGGACTTCGTTCCGAAGATCCAAATCAACATCTTAAGGACTTCCTAAAAATCATAGACTCCATAGACCTAGATGTTGCAACTAGAGAGACAACCCGATTACGCCTATTCCAATTCTCTCTACGGGATCAAGCTAGTCAATGGCTTGAGCGTTTACCCGCGGGATCCATCACCACATGGGATGATCTCACCACTCATTTCCTTGCTCAAGTTTTCCCACCGGGGAGAACTACTAAGCTTAGAAATGACATCTTGATGTTCCAACAACGTCAAAATGAATCTCTTTATGAAGCATGGACTCGTTTCAAGGACTTACTCCAAAAAGTCCCTCATCATGGCATAGATCTTTGGCTCCAAGTCCAAATCTTTTATGACCATATCAATCTCTCCACGAGGCGAGCCATTGACCAATCGACCGGTGGTAAGCTACGTGATCTAAGTGCGGAACAATCATGGGAACTCATAGAAGATCTTGCTCTCTGTGACAACGAAAGTTGGAATGATCCCCGTGATTTGAACAAAACGGTCAATGCAATATCTTTGCCTTCGAACAACTCTAGCACTCCCGACCGTAGGATCATGGAACTTGAGGACCAAGTCAAGTTTCTCATGAAATCTTATGAAGCTCCTAAGCCTTCAAGCCAAGCGAACAAAATCACTTCTTCATGCGAATTATGTAGTGGTCCCCATGACACTCGTGATTGTGTGGAACTCCCCGGAACAGCTTTTACGGACTACGCATCCACGCGTACCGACGAAGCGGGAGATAAGTGGTACACTTTCAAACCCGAGCCAAACCCTTACGGTGATTCCTACAACCCCTCTTGGAAAAATCACCCAAACCTTAGGTGGAAACAAAATCAAGCCAATTCTTCCAATCCGCCTAATCGTTACTAACAAAACGGTCCACCCTCCAACCGTACTTTCAACAACAATCCTTCTAACAACTATGGTAGTACCAACAATCTTGAAGGATTGATGTCTAAGTTCATGGCATCTCAAGAAGCTCGCATAGCTAGGTTTGAAACCGAATTCAACCAACAACAAACGGAGATGACCAACAAGATAGACAACTTGTTCAAAGCCCTCAACAACCAAGCGTTAACCACACCTAGGAAGGACACTAGGGATACCAATAATGGAATCCAAATTAAGGACCCCTCATCATCCAAACATGTCCACTTTGTCAATGTTGTCACCATTAAGCCAATAGATAAGGAGATAGTAGAAAGTGACAAGGATGAAGTTGGAGTAGAAACCGAAACTAGGGATGAAAGTAGGGAAGTTGAGGTTAATAAGGGAAAGGAGTTAGAGGAAGTAGAAACCATAGAAAAGCACTTTGATAAGTTGCCCACCAAGGAAGAACAGGAATACCATAAGGATTTATTCGATAGTCCCGAGAGACCATATATCCTTGGCACACCCCTTATCAAAATGGGAGACCCCTCTAACAATAACATACCATGCAATATCGGGCATATGCATATATGGAAAGCTTACATCGATCCTAGATCTCCTATAAACATCATGACTAGGACTTATTACAATTGGGTGATGAAGAAACAACTTGATTTTAGGATGATGCCCAATAGGAATTTGATAAGTAATTTTGTAGGAAGAGTGAAGGGATTGCATGTGATTATAGGTAATTTCACTTATGAGATCGATTTTATGATAGTGGAAGACACTCGTCCGGTGATAGATGATTGCCTAAGCCAAATAATATTTGGAAAACCATTTTTTGAGGCCACTAGGATGAGTTATGATCTGACTCTAGGGATAGTTAGATTCAAGGAAGAGAATGATGAGATTGCCTACCAAATGCCCTACAAAATTGAGCAATACTGCCTTCTCTCTAATATAGAAAAGGAACACAAGCAAGCGGTTTATTATAGGAACGATGAGGACAGACGTAGAGGAGTAGAGTATGTGAAAAATAGGATGCTTGGTTTCTACAAAGAATGCTTGCAACTAGGTCCGGAATACAAAACTGGCTTAGAAGACGACCTAGAAAGTGGAACCAACGATGAGGTCACGTAGTAACCCATGACCTTGAGTCTAGCTACAAGACTCGTAAATAAAGAAAAGCGCTTCTTGGGAGGCAACCCATGCTTTGTGTGATTTTATTGTGTTTGTTTGTTATTTGCTTCCGTATGCATGCTTTATTTTTATTGTTGGTAGATCATGTTTCTAAACTAAAAAGTGGAAATACTTTACTTTGTTGTTTTGGTCTAGTCTTAACTCCACCTAAAGGTATTTTTGCAAAAGATAAGTATAAGGGGAAATCCCAAATATGTTTTTAAGAAACAAACCGATCATGATTCTCCACAATATTAAGTGAACATGTATATTCGTATTTGTTAGAGTCAAATGCTTGTATTGAGTCATAATGAAGTTTTACAGGATTTTCCAGGAAGTAGGACCAAGTTTTTCTAGAAATTTTCCGGAAACTTAACACAAGAATTTCTGCAGGTCACTTCTGACGGTGTCATGAGTTTGCTCTTGACGGCGTCACGTGTAAAAATCTGGAAATTTTACCAGTTTTGTTTTTCTAACGGAGTCTTAAAGTTTTTGCTGAATTATTAAGTTTTATAATCTCCAGAAAATCTGCAAACTTCATTCCACAAGCATTATATCTTATTTTGTTTTCTAGGATTTAGTAACTTATGTAGATTGCCGCTGATTTTATGCGAGGTTGTCTTGTTTGTTTTCTCAGGATTTACAGGTTATGTATGACAAGAAGATGATTTATATTCTGGAAGGGAAGCTTTGATTGTTCATTTTCTTGGAGGAAGATCTAACCTGGCCACCTTATCCATACCGAGCTAATCAAGGGAGTATTTGATTTCATTTGTTTTACTTATTTCACTTTTACATTCTTTACTTGAACATTGGGGACAATGTTCATCTTAAGTGTAAGGGGAGGGTAAAATGATGATACCTTACAGATACACTTTCGCTTGAGTTTGTTTGTTTAATAGTAGATGTGTAATAAAACTATGAGAAACACTTGTTAGTGTAATTTTAGCGCCAAATTTAAATTTTTTTACAACATTTAGGAGTGAAACTTTAGCCATAGCAAGCGTCTCATGGATAGGAGATTGTATGACTAGCACATAACCGTATATTCAGAAAAATTTTCCACCCAAATATGTGAGGTTCGCCTTTAGATTTGATAGGAAAAGCATTTACTATTAGTGCTTATGAGTGTACCGGTAGCATTTAGATTCTAGAACTTGCGTTAGTGATGCATCCCGAGACCGCTAGTGAGACTACATTCGTGTAGTAAGATTTACTACATGATAAGAGGCATTAGGATTACCCTTGTGTTAAACCCGTATCATAATTACATGACCATTTAAGTCATATTACTTGGCTAGTTAAGTCAGCTAATTTTTCCCACACCCTTAGCGTTGTACTCATTTTTAGTACACGAAACCCCTAGTACACCCCTCCAAGCCTATCTTTTCGTTTCTAACTTTAAGTATTTTACTTAAAGGAAGAATTTGTTGCACCCCACTTAAATGTACACCTAAATCGCCTTAGCCTTCCGTGTATGCACTCATCTTTAGTGCATTATTGTTATTTGTTAAACCCTAAGTTAACTATCTAATTGATTACATGGTTGCTAAGTCGAGTCATATCCTTGTACATATTGTTTTGGGACGATTGGGACTCATGGGTAAAGTACTTATTTTATGGAGTAATGGGGAAGTACATCATTTATTACCCCCCATATGTACGTTAATCTTAAAAGTGCTCCAAGTGTTTTGATTTTCTTAATTCGAGTCAATAGATTAGTTTATTGTAAAGTATGTAAAAATTCAAGTGTAAGGGGAATGTTCATTCCCTATGATGTATTATTTTGGATGGTAGGGGAAGAGTGTATACAATAAAAAAATAAAAAAAAATAAAAAATCGAAAAAATCAAGAAAAAAAATAGAAAAAGAAAAGAGAAAAAACATACGGACTACCATCCTGTTTCATTCTATGTTTATTTTATGTTTTTGTTATTTTTCATTTATTAGCTTAAGTCGAGTCTAGTCTTGGCTTAGCAACGCCATATTGTACATGTAATTAACCAAGATTGTTAACTCGCCACCAGTAAAGACTGCCTATATCCAACAAAACTGTGTATTCCATATCCCTACACCTAACGTTACAACCCTTTAAAAGACCTCTTTGATAGTTTATCCTAGGTGCTTACGCCATGTGGTGGAGGTTTGATCCTTTCCCAAGCCTATGGTAATCTATTTTGCTATGACAGGTAGTGAGAGATGTTTTCCATTTCCATATTGTAATTTATATTTTATTACACCCGAGTGATGTGAGTATCTAAACACCATTTGTGAGGTGCTAGTATATGACCTCCGTGCTTGTCTTTGGTCTTTAGTGGAACGATTATTTGTTGTAATTACTTTTATATTAGTGTTAAATGACCCCTAACTTGTATTTTGATTAGAATAAAAGCGCATTTGCTTTAGGACAAGCAAATCTCAAGTGTAAGGGTATATGATGAGGTGAAAAATGAACCACTTTTAGGGGGTCATTTAAGCCCGGAATAGAATTTATTTGATCAAATATTGCCCTAAATCGTTCCTTTTGTGATTTTAGGTACTTTGGGAATGAAATCTGGAAAAGGAAGCAATTCGGACGTTTTTGGAGCATAAAAGTGAAGAAAACGCCAATGACTTAATTTTCCAAGCTGGGAACAGTGTGTGACGGCGTCAAGAGGAAGAAGTTGACGGCATCAAGAGTAAAGATCATGACGACCAGTACAAAAATGAAGGGCGTCAAGAGTTAAATGTGTGACGGCCTGGAAAAATGGAATACATGACGGCGTCAGATGTAGATCAAGGCAGTCCGAGGATTATTTTGGCGGCGAGATGACGGCGTCACAAGGTTGTTCTTGACGCCATCAGCCTCTATTATCTATATATAGTTTTCTAATTTTCATTCATTGAAAGGGACAAGTTTGGAGAAACCCTAAGGCCGAACCATATACGTATTTTACAGCTTTTTCAAGGGTTTTCAGCCCTTGAAACCTTACATGTGTTATTGAGATAAGTATTCTTTTAATTCAATCAATATGTCTATGTGTTGGTTGTCTATATCTTGTGCTTGTCTTGATTCCACCATGCTAGGCTAGATTTATCTTGTGTTTGCTTAGATCTAATGAAACATAGATGTTGATTATGTGTTGATTACTTGTTTATGGTTGTATTGGATGAATGATTTCAATGTTAGGCTTAAGAAAACTGGCAGATCTCCAAATGGTAACATGCTTGAACGTCTTAGGAAACATGAACCGATGTGTACTAGGTTTTATTGGTTGTATTTAATGCATGAGTAAATTCTAATGATCCCAAGTTAGGAGCTTCTTAGCCGGCTCGACATAGGAGTGAAGTAGGCACTCATAGGATTGGGGAGTTAAGTACGCCACCCCATGAATGGTATTAAGGAATACAATTCGTCATCCACGCAACTATAACAAGTAATTAACGTGTAAAAGATATCTAGGGAGTAGTGAAATCTAAGTAAACACATTTCTCCACTTATTGCTCACAACCTTAGTTTAATTTAGTTTTATTTTCATTTTTAGTATTTTATTTTGATTGCATCTTTAGTATTGGGTTAGTTGACTAGCAACTAATTCCGCCCAAATCCTTCAAACCCGAGATATTTACTTGCTTTCTAAAAAAATATAAAAAGAATCATCCCTCATCTCTAGAACTAGTATTTAGGTTTTCTAATCCTAGCGACACTATTCCTAGCTGAACGATCAATCCTCCGGTACTTGTCACTATACTATACTACAACGATCAGGTACACTGCCTGGTGGGGGTTGTAAGCTTCTCGAGATCCCTTGAGAGGTAAAGCCTGGTGCAATCCCTACGCATCATTTCTTTTCAATGTTTCATGCTTCTGAACGTCTGAGAGTGAACATGCATTCATTTATTCTATTAAGTACCAAAAGTTCACACTAAATAATCATAAACATATAATATAATGCTCGAGAAATATATATAATTAGAGCGTTATCAAATACCTCCACACTTAACTATTGCTTGCCCTCAAGCAATTAAGCGAGAAAAATTCAATTTGTTTTTGCTCATGGAGATATATTATCTAGACTTCATTATTTTACTAAAAAGGCATTGACACATAACTAAAGACACCTCATTAAGGATTAATTTAAATGGTTCACACAATTCACTCAAGTAGGGTTAATATCACTTAATTGCACAGACACGACCAAATAGCTACCATAGGCTTGCACAAATCACAAAGACAACTCCGACAAGGCGTAAGCACCAGACAATTATATGAATGAGGACTTTCCGGGTTGGCTTTGGGATTAGGGGTATGAATAAGGCATGGATAATTTTCTTTTGTTTTAAGTGGGTTTGATGAGTGCTCAAACACTCATCATTTTTAGTCATTCTTAACTACAAAAACATACAAAAACACTCAGAAATGCATCAAAAAATTGAAAATATTCCAGGAATTGTGTTTTATATGTTTTAGATGCAAAATGAGTAAAAACGGATGAAAAATGTACAAAGTTTGCAAAATTGGCAGTTTCAGTCCCCCAACTTTCATAAAATGTCAAAACTAATCCCTGGTCATTCAAAATATGAAAAATTATCACCAAAGGTCCTTTTGAAATCATTAGTTGTCATATTTAGTCCTTTGGTGAAAAATCTCAAAAGTTTTGGAAATTTACAAGTTTAGCCCTGGAGTTTCAGATATTGGCAGATTTGGTCCTTGGTGGGATATTTTTGGAAGAAAAATCATTTTTGGTCCTTGGAAAGTCAAAAGTTATCACAAATAGCCCTTGCATAATCTGTGTTTGTTGCCACTGAGCTTATTTGTGGTTTTCAATTGTTTCTTTTACTTAATTATAGATCACTAGATAGTTTTTGATTGATAGGTTAGACCCTAGTTCTAGTTTCAGTTAGTTTCACTCATATCAAGGATTTAAAGGGGTGTTTGGTTCTGCTTAGTATTGCCTGTGGTAGTGTCTATTTCCACAGATACATTGCACACTCAGTCCTCTTAGGTAATATTGGAACTAGTCAAACCATAAAACCAAGGTTTTAACAATAGAAAGTCAAAATCACCCTAAGTGTTCCTTAACTGTTAACTGTGTGGGTAATAAGCTCCATAAACCATCACATTAGCTTAAAAGTTAAAGCTTTAGGTTAGATTAGCTTAATTTCAACTTAATATATCATATTCAGTACTGAGATTAAGCTTAAAGTCCAAATAAGTCAAAGTAGAGCAATTGCTGAAAAAGTAAAATTTGCTTGAGTTCATATTTTCCAAAATTTCCAGGAATTAAGGTGATTTTTAGGTTTAGTTTCAGACTTTGAAATTTTTAGGATAAGTAGTCTCCCAGCTAAACTTCATAGTCCAAGTGTTAGCTTATTTTTGGGATTTTTCTGGTGGGCCCTACACTGGCTCAAACATACCTGCAGGGGAAGGTGTCTCCCCTGCACCACCACCCCAGCTCCAACACCCCAACTTGCTGAGGTCCCACAGGCTTCCATAGTGGGCCCCACAACTTGAGATTTGGCTTATTGGAAAGCCCATAAGCCCACCTTTAAGTCCCTTAGCTTATTTTCCCATTCCTAGCTTATTTACATGGGCTGCTATGCCCATTTTGTTGGCCCCTTTTCCTGATACAAGCTGATTACTCAGTTTTTGACGCATCTTTCAACCCTCCCCTATAGCTTATTAGTGGGACCCACCAGCTGAACCTTGGCTTTTTAGAAAGGCCATCAGCTGAACTTTCAATCTTAACTTTTACTTTGGGCTTCCTAGTTCCCTACTGGGCCCTACAGGCTTGCAAAAGTCACCTACTTGGCTTGTGTGAATCTGTGATGGTGTGGATTTGCTTAAGTCAGCTTATTTGCTTATTCATAGTACTTCATTAATTGTTTTTGCTTATTTCCAAGTTCCCTCAACCTAGTGTAGTTTATTTTATCCCTGTGGGTTCATTGTTAGCTTATTTGAAGCTTATAGCTTGGCAGTTTGACCAAAGTCAACTGTCCAGGCAATAAGCACTTGTTGTGCTTATTTTTAAGCTTCAGCTCATGACCCTTCACAAAAGTTTCATGTTTTTAGTATTATAATAGTTTTCCAAAAAGAAAATCCAGAAAAAACAATTTTAATTTCAAGTGATAACTTCTACTTAATATTATTTAACTATTTAAAATTCCTTTTTAGATTTTTGTTAAACACTTGGTATTTTTATATTTTTCTTAAATTCCTTTTATATTAAAGTAATTTTAGTTATTTTCTCAGATTTTTATTTTGTCATTTAGTATTAATTAGATTTAATATTAATTTTATTAATTATTAATTAATAATTAAGTATTAAATAGCAAAATTAGTTTTTATTAAGTAAACCCTAGTTTTTATATTTCTCCTAGCTTTTATAAGTTATGAAATAATTTTAGGACTTTTCTTGTAATTTCTACTGTATATTTTCTAGTTTTTATAATTTATTTAGTTTAATTAGTAATTAACTAATATTTAATATATTAATTAGTAAAATAGTGTAAAAACTTATTAAACAAACTTTTTATAATTTTTTAGGATTCTTGTGATGGTTAATTAGATTTGTAAATTTTTTCATAATTTCCTAAGTCTTTTTAGTATTTTTAATAACTCTAATTAGTTTAATTAGGTAATTAATATTTAATTAGTAATTAATTAATAGAAAAATCACAAAAAGACAAAAAGTCATATTTTTAGTTTTAAAATTTGTTTTTAGTTATTTTATAATTTTATAAATTTAATTTTCATTTTTCTTGTATTAAATTAATATTATATTGTATTTAAGTTATTTAAATATTGATAATTAGAATTAAATAGTATTTAATTAATATTAAATAATTAATTAATGTAAAAATCCATTTTCTTTTTCTAAAAATTTTCTTTCACCCTTAAGTTTATAAAAAAGTCATTTTCACCCCCTGTGGGTTTTCAGATTTCAGTTTTCACTTTTTATTTTTGTACGTTCGCGTAAATTTAAATTGAACGTACACGTTATTAGGTTTAAAACATTTCTGGTTTTTCTACTTTTTACAGTCTTGTTCAAATAGCTTATTTAAGCTATTCCCGTGTAGATTCCTTAGTTTAATCAATCTCAAACCCCTTTCTGTCCAAATTCACCCGATCACAGACCCGTTTTAATACAATTCACACCTCGTCGGGACATAACGACCCGGGGAAACCCTATATTCCACGGAGCATTGAGCCTAAGGAGTTTGACTATATTGACCACATCCGTGGTTGACTTTAGTTGACTGCTTTTACCTCAATCAAAATTTGGCGCCGCTGCCGGGAGGTTGTGCGCGTTATTCTAAAACGGTTTTCAGATTAGTTAATCGGGATATACATCCATTGTATATTTACCACCGTTGTTCATATTATATTCTTGTTTTCATATAAAAACAAAACTGTTCCTGAAAACATTTTAAAATCAATTTTCAACGAACACAAAAAACACAAAAACATTTTCTTTCTTATTTGTACAAAATGTTTATCCAAAAACCCAAAAATATTCACCGTTACCCTCTCACATATTTGATTCTTCATTCCTTACCCTCTATGAACTTTTGATTCTCTCTATGTCTCATCCACACCTTCTGATTTGTGAATTGTGTGGTAGTCCTCATAATGGTGGCAATTGCCCTAGTTGTGGCATGATA
Source organism: Artemisia argyi (assembly GCA_030686995.1). Lineage (NCBI taxonomy): Eukaryota > Viridiplantae > Streptophyta > Magnoliopsida > Asterales > Asteraceae > Artemisia > Artemisia argyi. The sequence continues at coordinate 1,543 of JARVZY010001030.1, read as the reverse complement.
GAGTCAGGAAACGGGTCTGTCTATAACCAGAATCCGTATTCCTACCATGACACCACTGATTCATTCCATCAGCTACCACACCATGAGACTCAACAGTTTTACTGTTGTGAGTACTATGGTGGTTCACACTACAGTTCTGATTGTCAATCGGGAAACACGCTTGTCTATGAGCAGTTTCCTGATAACAATTATAACTCTAGAACATACAACCCACAACCACATCTGTTTTACTGTTGTGATTACTGTGGAGGTCCACACTCTAGCTCGGATTGTCAAACTAGGAATCCATTTCCTTGTAACAATTATGACTATTCGTTTTCAGACCCACCTCCACAGTACCAAATGATTCACACAACTCCTCAAGAAACTCAGCAAGACCTTTGTATAAAGGCTCTTGAAATTTTAAAAGAACTTAAGGAGGAGTTGAATAGCACAGCATTTCAAAATGCTCCCAGTTTTTCTTGTGTATATTGTGGGGGTCCTCATAATGATTATCAATGTCAACCTTTTGGTTTTGACAAATCCCCATCCCCACAATGTTCTTTCATTCAAAATTCACATGAGAAATCCATGGCAGAATTGTTAGCTGAAGAGCAGGCTGCTAGAATAAATTCCCAAGATGCCTATGAAAAATCTATTAAGGAATCAATTGCAAAAGAAAAAGTAGCCAAATCTAGCTCTCAGTTCCGTTTCATCCCTGATGACAGTGATGATGAAGATACACTTGATATTCTTCAATTTTATATAACTTCATCAAGTTCATCAGTTGATATCCCAGCAGTTGAGATTCCATCTCAAACAACTGCTATCACACCCGAGGTTCCCACTCACTCTCTGAGCATGGGGGACGAGGACTCTGTTCCTAAAAAGGAGTCGGACGAATTCATAAAGTCTTGTGTTGAGAACCTTGTCCCAATCCCAAGAGAGTCACAGGGAATTCTTGAGCATATGTGTGATCTTCCTTACCCTCTTGAGTGTTCAAACGATCATTTTGAGACTTTCTCAGATTTTAATGATGATTCTACATCTCATGGAGACATTGAGTATATTGAGGCATCACTCCCACAGTCTGATGCTGATCCTCTTCTTGAGGAGTTCGCCGATGAACTTACTCACATCAATCCTCCTTCAATGGGAAGTGATGATGGTCTCCTTGATTTCGAAGCCGATCTGGGAGAAATTGAAAATCTCCTATATCATGATCCACCACTCAGTTCTTATCCAAACAGTCCAATAGAGAATAATAATCACTTTATTCCCGAAGCATTCAATACTACTCTCACCAATCCTCTATTTGAATTCGAATCCGAATTCGCTTTGATTTCTGATAATCCAATCTTTGATATTTGGAATGAGGATTGTGATGAGTCTATTCTGGAACATGAGTTCACAGATTCACATCATGTGAATGATTCTCTTCATGAGGAGTTCTCCGGTGAACTCACTCATCATATCATCACTCCTCCGGAGTATGAGGACCTGGGGGGAGATGTTCTAAATCATGAGTATTTGCAAATTCCCACCCACCCTCCCGGGATGTTTT
>JARVZY010010135.1:0-22170 GCA_030686995.1 Artemisia argyi | reverse complement strand
GAAAAGCAAGAAACAATATACTCTTTCTAAATCCTCAACTGAAGCAGAGTATAGAGCTCTTGCCTCAGTTACTAGTGAAGTAATTTGGATTTTAAAAATCTTAACGGATTTAAACCTTGATAATTTTCTTCCTGTCTCACTTCACTGTGACAGCAATTCTGCAATCAAAATTGCAGCCAACCCTGTTTTTCATGAAAGAACCAAACACCTTGAAATTGATCTACATTTTGTGAGGGAAAAAATTTTGAATGGTGTGATTAAAACTGTTAAAGTTGATTCTGCAAATCAAATTGCAGATATCCTCACTAAGGGGATGGATACATTACAACACAAATATTTGGTTAAGAAACTGGGGCTAATTGACATCTACCAGATATCAGATGAAGGGGGGATGTTGTGAGAATGACCTCATCTGATATCTGTTTATAACCTTAAGGACTGACTTGGTAACTTTGGCCTTTCAGGTTTAGTCCTTTGAGGATCCTCTTGGTAATATTGCTGGACATTAAAGGGTGTATTGTGTCAAGTTATCAAAGATTTGAGGTTTCTGCATTAAGGTTGAAGGACTGAAGGTCTTCTGAGCAAATATACAAGGGCCTTAGTGCAACTTAAGAATGATATACTCCCGTTTACTTTGTCCCATTTCATTAGTGCTCACTTGAGCCGTTTTCCTTGTCTTCACTCTGGAAAACGACCTATGATGATGCTTCTCCTATATATTAAGCTACTCTCTCAATCTTTGAATCTATCAAGAAAAACATTATTACTCTCTTGTATTTGTAACTTGATTGAGATCAAGTGATTGTACTTTCTGTTTGAGAACAGTTTGGTTATTTGGGTTGTAAGCTTGTTTTTTATTAATAAAAGTGTCTAACAATCATTAGATTCAGTTTTTCTACAAACTCGCATATCACTAGACCAAAGTATTTGAGTGACAATATTGAAAGTATAAAGTAGACTTCTCAAGCTAAAAATGGTTGATAAACAGAAAAAGGCTTTCTAAATACTGTTGAGTTTGTCAGTCGAAAATGTTGAAATAAGATATGTTATTATATATAGACTACATGGAAAACACGACATATGTAAAACCAAATACGAGTATCATCGAACTTGCACTGAACCAATAACGGTCAATAAATTGACATTTTTAATTATATTCACACTATGATAACTAAGTGTATGATATTATACAATTAAAAAAAAGATCCATATCAAAGAAAAATATTTTTAAATGATTAAATATTGTATAGAGTAAACTTTTTTACGTGTCATTGTTTATTTAAGTGGATTATTTACAAAAGGACAAATGAAAGTAAATCGTTGAGAATCAATTTAAAAGAGGCTTTTGCTTTCTTCCACCTCATATCAAGTTTCCTTTCCTTCTCAAGAATTACAAGTCAAACACCAAAAAGGTAAGATTTTTGTCATCAACAAAAATTACTTTATTAGCAATATTAAGATCTCTATGGCTTTATGCTATATTGTCATTCTTATCTTTACAAACTTTAAATCATCATTTATGTAACTTAACTTTGTATATGGTTCTTGCATGTCATAGTTTAAGATGTCATCTGCAACCGAGAAAGATGTTTCGACCGAGAAAAGGTATAGTATATCGAATGATCCAGTGGCGGACCCTGACCAAGAGTCATCAGGTTCATTTCATGAAAAATACCGAAAATTCTAACCAAAAAATTAAGTACCAGGTTCATTTTAGGTTCATTTTAGAAAAATCGTTATATTTAACATAATTTTACACTACGCAAGAAAAATCTATGGGTTCCCGTGCACCTTGGAACCCCCTTGGTTCCCCCCTAGAATGATCATTCATGGTGCATTTTAAATCAAAAATATGAATCATATCACGAGCCCGATTTTTGTTTCCATTTCCAGAGTTGCACTTGTCACAGGAGGAAACAAAGGTATCGGGCTCGAGATATGTCGTCAGTTGGCCTCAAACGACATCAAAGTCATACTAACCTCGAGAAATGAGAGTCGTGGTATAGAAGCTATCGAAAAGCTCAAAGTTTATGGTCCTCTAGATGTTGTTTTTCATCAACTTGATGTTAAAGACCCATCCAGTATTGCTAGATTGGCCAAATATGTCGAATCTCAGTTCAAAAAAATCGATATCTTGGTGAGATTTTTGTTACAATATAATTTCCTGAACTGATTAATAATGACCTACATACAGTCCTTAACGGGTTATAGTAATAAATCATTTACAAGATACATGATTAGTTTAGTTATAGTTCTCATATTTTGTTATTTGTTGATTATATATAACAACACTCAATCGTGTTTATCGTATGATAAAAAAAATATATTAGTTGACATTATGCATACAAGAAATAATAACAGCTGTTGGCATATTTCATAAGATTCTCAAATAGTTTAATATACTATGTACGTGTATGATTGAGATTGAGATTGAAATTTTTGTATTTGCATGTCGATTGACAAATATAGCAACAATATATTAGTTTCTACAGCTTTTTCTTATGTTTTTTTTTTTGTTTTTTTTTTATTAGGACGAGGCTAATTACACGAAAATATATTTAACTTGTTTATTTTTTTTATAAATCTGTCAGCCAATTATTTTCTTCTTGGTCTATGTAGCATATTTTGAATTCGGTCTTTTTAATGTATCGTATGATTAGTTGTGTGTATTATTTAACAATTTTACCCTTAATTTATACATTTAAATTTAACAAAAAGAGTATTAAATCGGTCAAATAATACACAAAATTGGTCATATGAAAAATAAAATAAAATAAATGAAAAGTATGCTATATAGATCTATTAAAAAAAATAATAATAAAAATAATAAAAATAAATTTGGCTTTACATAACTATAAAAATTGTTATAATCATTTCCATTCAATTAACCCTTTTTTGTATATTTAGGTGAATAATGCAGGTGAGAGTGGAATAATCGTACACGAAGATGAATATAGAGCTTTCAAGGATGGAGCGGGTTATGTAAGTACATATACACACGAACATGGCCTATTTATTTTGAGATATTTTATACTTATAACACGACTATAAACATTCCAATAAAGGTTATGTTTGAGAATAAAAACTTGTTCTAATAAGTTGGTTGGAGTGGTTATTTGAATGCATGCGGTTATTATTAGAATACAAATTTTTAATTGAAATACTAATACTTTAGCTAGACATAACTCTATTTTAGTTTTAGGGCTATGTATATTTCTGTTACAATTTTTTTCTAATTTAAAAAGCTAACTTATTTAATACGTATAGAGTTCTATATGATTTTGAGCATTTGTGTGTGTTCAAATATCAAGATGATGGAATATTTGTACACGTGCTTTTCTTATTCTTTAGGTTTGTTAAGCACTATCGTGTACGTGTTGAAAAACATGAGCAGGTCTTTCTACACATGTTAAAAAGTTTTGAATTTGGATATTTGTGATATTTTGTTTGGTAAATCAAAAAAAAAAAAAAAAAAAAAAAAAAAATCATTGAACTTAACACTTTTTGTGATTGTGTGTAGTCAACTGTTTTCTCTTATTGTGTGTGCTGAGCTTTCAAATTTCGATAATTGTATATATATATATATATATATATATATATATATATATATATATATATATATATATATATATATATATATATATATATATATATATATATATATATATATATATGTTTGGGTTAAAATAAAAAGGGTCTTAAAATAAAAAGAATAAAAAGTCTCTGATGCACTAAATTTATAACTATGATGCAGTGAATTTAAATGTGATGCAGTAACTTAATAACTGCAATGCACTAACTATGATGTCGTAACTTTTTATAGCTGTGATGCACTAAAATTTATAACTGTGATGCAGTGACTTAAAAATGTGATGCAGTAACTTTATAACTGTGATGCACCAAAATTCGCCTTCCTAGACTTTTTATTTTAAGAGACTTTTTATTATAACCCTACTATATATATATATATATATATATATATATATATATATATATATATATATATATATATATATATATATATATATATATATATATTTTGTGCAAAGGTGAAAATATTTTATTTCTTTAACAAATGTACATCATAAGATAGAAGAAACAGATTTGGACATACCCCAAATTTTTATACAAAAAGATATTACTAGCAACCATATGTCAAATATCAGACATAACCAATGAGGATATCTGACAGATACATGACTCAGTCTAAACACTATCATACCATAACATATACAAATTCACCTTGAAGTTTGCACATTTTACCATCTAACTACATTTCCATCTTATCTTCTTGCCATGGATACTCAACCAACACCCACAGTAAACATAGCAAGCAAGATTAATAGCTTCACTAGGCACCCATAACTCCTTCACATAAGGTAATTGTGTGTATTTTGTGGCTATTTTACCTTTAATTTTTTAAATTTTGAAGGGTAAAATGGTCATTTTACATGGCAGAATAGTCACAAAATACACACAATGATCGAAATTTGAAAGTTCAGTACACATAATAAGAAAAAAAAAATACTACGTAGTTGGCTACATATAATCACAAAAAATGTCAATTTCGATGCATTTTTTTTATCATTTGCCCTATTTTGTTCATGTAAGGACCAAGTTACCTTTTGTTGTTAATAGGGTGTTAAAAAACGTAAGGATAAAATTGCACAAAATATATACAAAGGTTGAAATTCAAAAATATGGATATATAATAGAAGAAAAAGTGTATCTAAATGCCAACTTTACAACAATTGAACATGATATTGTGTATTGTTTGGTCAGAACGAAGTGTATGATGAAAATGCACACCTCTTAACTGAGATTATTGAGCAACCACACCATTTGGGAGAAGAACGGAACTAAAGGATTAACGGAAGCGTTTCTCCCCCTCCTCCAGCTCTCTAAATCGTCGAGAATCGTGAATGTTTCCTCAAACTATTGAGAACTACAAGTTAGTAATCTCACAACCACTATGATATTTTTCTTTTGCATATGTTAAAATGAATGAGGCTAACTTCTTGTTCATTCTTATTTTTAGTGTCTACCCAATGAGAAGCTAAAAAAAGAGCTCCAAGATATTGAACACCTTACGAATGAGAGAATCGATGAGATTATCCAATGGTTTTTGAGAGACCTTAAAGCTAATAAGTTGCTAGAAAATGGGTGGCCTCTAACCGTAGGTGCTTATAAAATTTCAAAAATCGCGGTTAATGCATACACAAGGCTTTTGGCGCGAAAGTATCAAAATATTCTTGTCAACTGTGTCCATCCAGGTTATGTCATAACTGATATCACATCTAACACTGGTGAGTTGACCTCGGAAGAAGGTGCTAAAGCTCCTGTAATGGTTGCTTTGTTGCCCAATGATGGTCCTTCGGGGGTCTATTTCAGTCGAATGCAAATATCCTCATTTTGATCAACATTACTATCAGTTAGATCATAACAACACATGGGGAGCTATGAGTCGATGTTAATTTACTATCAATAAATTCAAAGATTCTATGGACATTAGATTTTTGATATTGTAATTTATGTAAGTATATCAATACGATGTAACCATGTTTATATCTAGTTCCAAAAGTCATGTCATCAGTGTTGACTTACAAATGTTTAATGTGTATAGAAATTTGGATTCATATACCAAATGGCAATTAATTACCTAAGAAACTCAAAACTTCTAAACCGATTAGCTGTTAATAAATAGTTTGATCCATATATGACGACTTAAAAGCTCTATCAACCTTGTGAAGAACAGAGGTTTTACTCGGTTTGAGTTTTACTCGGTTTGAGTTTGTGTGACGATATGTCTAAATCTTGTTGATTAGTTCGGAAACAATAGTTAAAATAAAATTAAAAAAAATCCCTCTACACCACTACCTGTACGATCATCATAAAATATTAAAATAAAAAAATTAAAAGTTTTTAGGATAATGGTATGCCCATTGTTTTTTGAAACCTGAATCGACCCGACTGGGTTCCAACAAAAAAAATAGGTAAAAGAACCAGGGTTTCTAAAACCGGGTTAACCGGTTATACCTGCCTGGTTTTGAGTGACCCGGTCAACCTGGTTCTCGAAACCCAGTCGGGTTCGTTTTTTCAATTTTTTTAATAAAAACCCGGGTTGACCCGGCAGTCGAACCGATTGACCCGGTTGAAAAAATAAAAAAATAATAAATTAAAAACCGGGTTGACCCGACGGTCGAACAGGTGCCCAGTAACTTAACCTAGTCGATTTCGAACACAATTTTCAAAACATTGGTCAAGCATTTCTATAAATCAGTGTTCTAAAAGGCGCGCCAAGGCGTCGCCAAAGCGCGAGGCGTGGCCTCGCCGCCACAAAATGGACCTTGGCGGCTGATCTAGGCGTGGCTCAAAAAGGCGTGAAATAAGGCGAGGAAAGGCGTGAAAAGGCACGCCTTTTGGTAAGGCGTGGCGCCATTTTTGGAACCAGTTTTTTTTTTTTATTATTTTTTATTTTATTTTTGAAATGTTTTGAACTAGTATTTGGAATTTGGGCGTAGTCTAAATGTTTAATATAGTACGAGTAATATGATCTAAAATTATAAATACATAAATCATAGACTATCAAACTAATACCCATTGTGATTCACAAAGCATACCAAACGCACTCTAAAGCTCATACTATTGTCCATTTTTGATAGTGGCCCACCAAGTTCCATTAAAAATGTTAAAGGAAAATTGATTGACATGAAAACCAAAGACTAGGGATCAATTTTGTAACTTTAAGAAACCTATACAATCATATATTAATGCACTCACAAACATTGACTTGTAAACACACTCGTTGAATACCTGAAACTAAGAAAATGTCATCAAAAAGGTACCATAAAAATCCTCTCATGGGCATGAAATCTATGTAAATTTTCATATAATAATATCTAGCCATCTTTGTCTTTGAACTTGTAGGATAGCTGTTGTTACGGGTGGAAACAAAGGTGTTGGGTTTGAAATATGCAGACAGCTAGCTGATCAAGTTGTCGTGGTGTTGACCGCAAGAGACGAGAGGCTTGGTGCCGATGCTGTAGCCAAGCTTCACGCTTCCGGTTTGCAGGATGTTGTTTTTCATCAGCTCGATGTCACTGATCCGGCTAGTATTGCATCCTTGGAAAATTTTATAGATGGCCAATTTGGGAAGCTCGATATATTGGTAACTACTATGAAGCTCCGTTTTTTTTTTTTTTTTTTTTTTTTTTGAATTACTTTTATGTTATATTATACTCCGTATCTTTTCTGGTGGTACGTACTGTATGATCCCTAAAGTAGATGTTGACTCAAAGGTAGGTTCCGTATGTATGCAATTTTCCCTGTAAAACCATAAGTGAAGGGCCGAAGTAATGAATATACGGATAGTGGGTCAGTTTAAGCAGCTATGATATGGTTTTATTATGTGTGGGTGAACAATGCTGGAATATCGAGTACTATCGTTGATGAAGAGTTGTTTTGGAGTTTAGACCTTTCTTTTCCAAGTGAGGTATGTGGTATCACTTGTTCTTCTAATTCGTTCTAACTTCTAATCTAAGGTAGAAATTAGTTATCGACTTCTATAACTTTATTTGTTCTAGTCTTGAAACACAATCATTTGACTGGTAAACCGCAACACAAATTAACTTAAGATCGATTGTTTGGAAATGAGTGGTTTTGCGTTCTAGAATAATAGATACACCAAGTATGATGTTTTATGTATACGGTTTTCTTCCTGGAATGGTAGATTCTTGCAAATTGTACTACTTTTTTTGTATTTATGTAAGAGCTTTGGGATACGGTGAACACTTTTATTTATAAAATCAGATTATAATAAATAAATAACAGAAATTAAATAACAGAAAATTAAATACAGACAGAATGGAGTAGAAGCAGAAGACAGACACTATATATAACGTATGAAATTACAAGAGTCTTCATTTTTCACTATGATATAGGCAATTGATGAAAAGGCTAAGAGGTCCAAAAAAGTAGTGACACAAACATTTGAAGGAGCCCAAAAGTGTATGGAAACCAATTACTATGGAGCTAAACATGTCACTCAAGCTTTGCTACCACTTGTGCTTAAATCTAGTTCTCCACGAATAGTCAACGTTTCGTCCAAGTTGGGGCAGCTAAAGGTAAGAGCATTAGATAACCATGATCATAAGGGTAGGTTCATACACTTTTAAGCATAAATAGAAACAAAATGAAGCATGCTAATTGAATCTGGTTTGGTAAGTTGTGCATGCTTATGTTTTCTTTCTTACAGAACGTTGAAGACGAAAATATAAAGAGGACCCTTAGTGACTTTGATGGGCTCACGGAGGAGCTCGTGGATGAAGTTGTGAATGAGTATCTAAAAGATGCTAAACATTTGGGCTTGTTGGAAAAGAAAGGGTGGTCTAGTAATCTTTCTGGCTATATCGTTTCTAAAGCGGCTCTCAATGCCTACACTAGGATCTTGGCGAATAAATATCCATCCATTTGTGCAAATGTGGTTACTCCTGGTCTTGTTGCAACAGACATGACATTTTTCAAAGGACCTTTGACAGCTGAAGAAGGTGCTAAAGAAGCCGTGAGACTAGCTTTGTTATCCGATGGGGGGCCGTCAGGTCGATTCTTTAAGTTGATGGAAGAATTATCATTTTAAAATTAAGAATCATTGGAATTTCTTATGTCTAAAGATCTTGGAATCCATGCATATGTTCGAAACTTCGATGACTTATTGTAGAAGCTAATCAATAAAAGAAAACATATAAAGTATCTTGTATTATTTGGTACTCCATCCGTTAAATATTCACTTACATATTACACAAAGTTTTAAGAATTCCCATTAATTAATTATAGTATCAATCAATCAAATATCATCCATTCTCACTAAAATCACTTTCAGTTTGTTGAAAAATGAATTGGACATTTATTTCGAAACATTACAAAATTAAAAGATAGAACATTTAATTTGGAACGGAGAGAATAAAAGTTAATAAATGTTATATTAAGACTTAGGAATACATTATTTTGGTGGATGAAATCTTAAAAAACATACTGATGATGTGATGATTAAACCTTTTCCAGGACAAAACTAGTATTAGTTAATTAAGACATTAATCAAATTTTTTTTTTTTTTTTTTTTTTTTTTTTTCTTTTTTCTTTTTTTTTTTTTTTTTATAAATAAAAACCAAGTTACATCTGGATAATGGGTAAGCGAGCAACAAGCTGCGCCGCTATCCCTTTTTGAATCGCAAAGCCTATTCTACTAAAAACATACCCTTGGTTCCTCGGGCTTTGCGAGTCACTGTGGACCACCTTTTGCACCCGCTCCAAAAAGCGAACTGCCTCAGGGGCTAGGGATCCAAAGGTGTCGAAGGCAAACGGAATGAACACATGCTGATTCTCTAAACATGCTACCTCGTGCTTAGCAACCTTCCTAGCTTCCGCCTTCAAAACCGCCTGTCCCGGTACAAATCCACTATCTCTCAGCCCCGCTAGTGGGGACACCCCAGTGAGGTCAACACACGCATGCTTACCCCCCGCCCAGCCAAACACAAGGACATCCGCAGGACGCAGGGACGATCTTCCCTCTCGAGGATCAGTCAGAAAGTTAACAGGGGCTTCTTTCTTGGCTGAGATTCCGGCACGCCTAAGCACATCCCATAAAACATCTCTAACCCAGTCATGACGATACTTGAACCCCGGCAATTCCTTACAGTGGAGGGCATGCTCGCCAAATCTATCCAAACATGCTTTTTTACAAATGGGGCATGAGTCATCTGGCGGAAAAAGGGGAATCATGAGCCGGTATTTGAGGATGGCTCTGTATTCAACTGCTGACATCCGTTGCCCCAGACCTTCAATGGGTACAACAGTCAAAAAATCTTGGGCGTGAGCCCCTTTGAGACAAGCCAAAACTGCCTTTTGACGCGGGGTCATATCGAACCGCTCCTCCATATCCCGTGCGTGTTTACCATAAAGAGCACTCGCCAAAGTCTGTTGAGGTTTCTTGGGGGCGGTCTCCTTATCAGTAAAACCGCCTAAATCAAGGTCCGGAAGAGTTGTTCCAATATTACCAAGCGCGAGGGAGTAGTTAGGATCCACCCCCACCACACCAGCGCTTCGCAGGATGTGGTCCTGCAATTCCCACGACTGGGCCCTGGACGCCACAAAAGCATATGCGGAGACGTCCTCCGCCGAGATAAGCCCTAAGCCCCCGCAACGCATAGGGAAAGAAGCCAACCTCCACTGAAGGTCCCCAAAATGCGGTCCTCCACAGACAACAAGGTCTTCAATTGCCTCTCGCAGGCCTGCATCAAAGATGGATACAGCCTCTTTGACATGTTCAGGTTGACAAGTCCGGAGCCCAAACACTAATTTAGCAACCCCCATGCACGAGCGCAACAGGAGGAGCTCACTTTGGGGGTCCCTCAAGTCCGGCAGTCGTTTCATAAGATCAACCGCCCGAAGAGCTCTTCTTGATGCCAAAAACTGAATAAACCCTGCATCCCGACTAACCGCCCCCCCGAGGAGTTTGACCCCCCCTACGGGCCTGCTAATCTCGCTAGGAAATAAACCTGCCACATTCTTTGAACCATTGCATGACGGCCAAAAAATCTCCGTTTTCCGAATATTAAGCCTAAGCCCAAGAGACGCCCCCTCTGAACGAATAATGCCCAACGCCCTAGCAACTTCCTCTGCCTTACCAATGATAGTGCCATCGTCCAAGTACCAAGCATGAAAGGGCAAGGAGCAGGCTCCCTGCACACGAAGGATCAGCGGATGGAGTACCAACGCAAAAAGAAGGGGGCCGAGGGGGTCCCCTTGCTGCACCCCTGTGGTAGCCCAAATATGAGTATCCCCCACATATAATCTTGCGGGCTGCACATATAAAAACTGGACCCACGGGAAGATAGATGGGCATCTGCAACTAACTTCCCTGAGAAGTGTCGTACGGTCCACCTCGTTGAAAGCGTTAGAAAAATCAACGGTGAGCATAGCCAGGGACCCGTCAGAATGGAATGCGCTTAGAAACCTGTTAGCACTGTGCAGCACCGCTTCTGCCCCATTAGGGACCCCAACCCCAAACTGAAAATCCCCCAGATAGGTTGCCATCTCTTTACCCACTCTACACATAGCGACTTTCGACACCAATCTTCTCCAAATGGCCCCCACCGCAATGGGCCTAATCCCGTTGTCAGGCTTTAGCAGGGGGGTCAACGGTGCCGAAGCAACGAACTCCGCTAAGGCTTTAGGACAAAGCCCCCCAAGCCACAAGTTGACAACATCGGTGATGGCTTTTAGGAGCCCGGATGCAGTTGGAGACCCTTGGCCACAGAAAGCGTCTAAAATATGCTGAGCTCGCAGACCATCCCTCCCACAAGATGTCCCTTTCGGGAACGTTTTAATACACTCCAACACGCAATCAGCGTCCACCTGCAAGGCTGGCTCCAAAGGCAAGGCGGAGGGCGTGGTCGGGGGGTCCACAACAGGGTGTTTATCTATCAAGGCTTTCAAGGTGTCCCCCCCAGCAGGCGCAACCCCAGATGAGCACAGAACCTTGACGGCCGCTGTATAATGGCCATCCGCTACCTTCCGCAGGCACTGCTTAATATTGCCCCCACCATCTTCTTTAGCTTGGTCCCCAACCCTCCTAGAATTCCCCGCCACGGGGAGTTTAAGCAGGGGTAGAACCAACTCCTCTAAACCTGTCCCATCTTTCCAAACCGCCAATGCCCGCATAATAAAGCTACATTGAAGAGATTTCCTGTTACCTGACCTTCGTACCTGCCTAGAAGCCGGTTGGACCACACTTAACGTGCAGCGAGGCAACAACAAAAGTTTAACCCAAGCCTCAATGGACCCGGGAGCATCCATCACTTTGCGGAGACCCCCTGACAAAGCCTGGGCAAAAGCCATGCGACATACAGGCGGGATACTCTTGACCGTAGCAACAGGCAAGGCGAGGACGCGCTCAAGGAGAGCGACATCAACCACCATCGTCCCAGACGTATCACTGACATGCGTCATTTGCGGATTGCGAGGTTGAGGAATCCCCGCAATAAAATCAATCTCGCCTCCTGCACGTGAGGCGCATATAACCACTTCTTTCCCGTGCCGACAACGCCCCTTCAAGGCATGCAGGGTCATGCATTCCCCGCATAGCCAATTCTTAAGCACACGCAAGGTGTCGACAACGTCATTGTAAAGGTCCAAGTTTGAAGCAAGATGCTCCTTTAACTCATCCCTCCTTTCCTTCCCATTAAAATGATCCCGCTGGATATGCATGAGTAACCTAGAGTATCCCTTGTATCCCGGCGTACCATCCTTGCAGGAATGATAATTTTTAAAGGGACAACGCCATATTCCTGTGGCCGAGCTGGGACCAGGTTCCCCACCACTCTCCCTCATAAATCCCCCGTCTTTTTCAAAATTTAAAATTTAAAATTGATCATGAAATAGTGTAATTGATGGGTTGAATTGAAAAGGGTTTGAAGGAATTGGAAAAAAGATTAGTAATTTTAGGGTTTTGGAAAATGGAGATTGAATTGAAATTGGGGGAAAAAAAAAAATCTGTAGAACTTAGTTATAACTGAACACAAAAAAAAAAAATCGTCTTTATATGTACGTTATCGTGGATGACTCCTACACTAATGCCGTCCATGAAATTATTAAAAAATTACTGAAAATTATTTAACATTTCATTTCTTTTTTAGAATTTATATTATTCATTATCAATTTTTATTGTTTTATATTTAGGTTAGCACGTATTTAGCTAAAAGTCGAATAAAAATGTTACTCCCTCCGTCCCAAAATTATAGTCCCCTTTTGACTTTTTCGGTATTTATTTTTCAACTTTGACCTTAAATATTTTTGTTTATATTACATAATACTTGATGCAAAATATATGAATGGATTGAGTTTTAAATGTATTTTTCATTGGTATAATTTTCATAAAACTATTGTATAACACAAACAAAAATATTTAAAGTCAAAGTTGAGAAAGAAAGACCGAAAAAGTCAAAAGAGGACTATAATTTTGGGACGGAGGTAGTATAAAATAGTCAACGGTTACATGTTGTGGCACAAAGCCTCTATATAATTGATTAAATATTCGAGCAACTAACGAAGGTTTAATATGTTCAAAATCCATCCATATATAACAATGGATAATCACCAAAATAGACCGGGCAACCATGGTGAATTCGGTTCATGCCCCCAGGTCCAAAAATGTTTTCTTTAGACAGGGCAACTCGACCCATATAGTGACAAGTGCCCCCAGTTGCCCAAAAATTGGCGGCTGTTGCCCAAAAAACTGACAGACAATCAACACTTGTCACTTGCAGAAAGTGACACTTCATCAGTTGCCCAGTTGCCCTGTCTAAAAAAGACATTTTTTGATCTGGGGCAGGAACCGAATTCATCATGGTTGCCCAGTCTATTTTGGTGATTATTCCAAATAACAAAGAGTACCTTTTTTTTTTTTTTTTTTTTTTTTTTTTTTTTTTTTTTTTTTTTTTTTTCATACGTGCATTTAAGCGAGTGGATAATCTGTCACTCAGCTATGAGATATAATTTATTTAACATCCCCGGCGAGCGAACGATGTTCTGTCTTATTTCAGCTCAGGAAACGAAACTAACCCCTAAGTTGAAGGGCTAAAGAAGTGGTTACATAAAATTACTTCAATAATCTTCATCTCAAGTTGATAATAGGTTATTGGCAACGAACAAAAAATATAATAAATAAATGGTCAACTTTTGTTAGACCTTGTAATTGTAAAAGTCTTGTATGGTAAATAACGATAGTCAAAGGACCAATATTGTATGATAGAAACTTAATAACCGAATAGCGGTTGGTAGTTAAGTTAGTTATTTCTGTAGAAAGTTAGTTATTACCGAAAGGTTGTGTCTCTTGGAACACACCTATTCGAACAGTCATGATGGTTCAATTGGCAACCATTCATACTCTATAAATAGGAGTCATAATGTAACGTTTAGTAGTGTGTCCCTTTTGTACAATGTAACCCACTGTTATGTTGTTAATATAATGAATCATATTCTTGTCATTCTTGTTTTGCATCGATCCTGGAACATCAATTCTGGAACCTGTGAAATATCTAATTTGAAGACCTGTGATAAAATTTAACAACTTTTATATGAAACAGAGAGGCTCATGTTTAAATAAATAGTGCTGGGTTTCAATCCTTATATATAGTTTTCGATTTTTCGTATACAATGGAATCTATGACAATGATGATTGCAAGTATGTATGGAACTCTCGAACAGACAAGTTTAACCGAAGATTTAGTAGATATTAAGAATTTAACCGAAGAGAAGATTGACGAGATTGTCCAATGGTTTTCAAGGGATTTTAAGGCAGCTAAGTTGTGAGAGAATCGATGGCCTCTTACTGTCTCTGCTTACAAACTTTCGAAATCTGCTCTTAATGCTTATACACGACTAGTAGCAAAGAAGTTAAAATATTCTTATGAAATGTGTGATCCCTGGTTATATTGTAACTGATATGACATCTCATGCAGGATTTAATAAATACAACAGGGACAATAAACTAAAACTTTTTGTTATCACAGAATGTAAGAAAATCATATCAATGTTTTATTTTTAATACTTATGTGAATAGAATGTATATTTTCAGACTTTTTTTTTAGAACGGCTTATTAGTTGTTAGTGGTTCAGGTAGCAGTGACATCCAATTGGGCAGTATGTTGACCCTGAACTCCGCCTGTACTTTCTCCTATTCCGCCTGAAAGGCAATTATGTTTGGACTGCTATTCATAAAGGGTTATATGTCGAGAATCGATCGGCTACCTCAAACACAATCAAAATCCTGTTTCACTTTCGCAAAACAACCATTCTCTCGCAACTTAGCAGCTTTATAGTTCCTCAATAACCATTGAATGATGTCTTCGATCCTCTCTTCCGTTTAATTCTCAGTGTCATGCAACTCTTCTTTCAAATTCTCATCGTGAATCCACTTCAAAACAATTACAGATTTTCTTAGTTCTTCGTGGTACATTTTCACTGTTTTTTAAATTTTTAAATGCTACTTAGTTACGTGTAGGTCTCAATTAATAATCAGATGTAACGTTCACAATCTGTGGCGATTAGATATTTTGAGAAGAGGAACAAGTACCTCTGTAACTCTTTCGGTTCCATGATAATTTGTTTTAAAGCATTTGTCTTCAAATTCATAACTTATACTATATGAAACTTTTTTGATCAGCAAATTTATTGACAAAACAAGTCTAGCTAGGAGCTAGACAAAAACCCAACAAAGTGCCTCAAAGCTGGAAAAAACAAAACAACAATAACAAATCGCCTAAGGCACACGTTTTGGATTATATATGAAATTGATGTCGTAAGTACAAGCTTCGATAGATCATATGACCTGATGTTGAGTAAACTGGTTGATGATCATTCCAATTTGCTCATTTCAATACTTCCGTGTGACATACAATTTAATAATTGGTATACTTCAGTACGTGAAGGGTAAAAAAATGACTAGCGACAAAAAAAAGATTGACTATTTTTAGTAAATCAAAAGAACAAAGTAATTGTCTATTTTAACAGTGGGAAAACTAGCGTGAGAACAAAGGACTGTTGTGTTACACACCCCAAAATGATCAATTGAAAATTTGAAACCAATTTTCCTGGCCTCCTTCCCTACGCCACCTTCCCTCTCTCACTAATATAAAAGAGTCATGCAAATCATTACAAATACACACACTTACCATAATGAATCCCAATCCCCCCGATGTGAACGAGAAGAAAAAACCCTTTGCATGCTTGCTATGTGATAAAACTTTCCGAAAAATCAAGGATAGTGTTGGTCACAATAAGGAGAAGCATCCATTGTTAACCAAATTTTGCAAAATATGCAATTCACCCTTCAAAAGAAACAAAGATCTCCTTGAGCACCATCATTAAATTGTCATTCCTTCATTTTCAAGTTTTAGTTTTTACTTAACTAGGTGTCGATTACTTCTTAATCTCCTTCTTGCAAAAAAAGTTCTTCTTAATCTCACTTTCCAACAATCTATTACATAGCTGTTAAAAAGCTATAATCTTTAACCTAAGCATGTTCTTAAAAGTATTAGTAAAGATGAAACTAGTTATTCAATTTCAACTGTTATTTGTTGCTACTAGTGATGTTGTTCCACCAAAACAAGGTCTGTCAACTTCCTTTAATTTGTAGTTTATTCTACATCTTTAAATTTTAAAATATTGAAAATATAAGTTATGATGCATGATCAAATTACATTATTATTATTATTATTATTATTATTATTATTATTATTATTATTATTATTATTATTATTATTATTATTATTATTATTATTATTATTTTTATTTTTATTTTTATTTATTTTTATTTTTTTTTTGCAGTTTGTGCTCCTAGAGTGGTTGGTGTTTCTTGTATAAATGATCATGTTAGCAAAATGTAAGCAGTTTTTTTTTTTTTTTTTTTTTTTTTTTCCGAGTTCATCATATTTATTCAATAGGAATGATAAGTAATGATTCGTGTGTTAAATCTGTTTGTGTAGCAACATTATTAGCTGTTCCATAAAGGGATTCATTGCTCAAGAAGTGTCTCAGCTCCCATTCTTACTCAAACTGTATGTTATTTTCATTATGTTTCTTTACCTTAAATAAAAACGATAAAATTAAACTATCAAGATTTTCATCAATGAATGATCATACTTGCAGGATGTTACATGACAACAATCTCATTTGTCAAATTCTGAAAGAACTTAGGTTGTTAAAGCACTTAAAAATCTTGGATTCAGGGAAGAAAAAGTTATCAAAACCGATCCCACATGAAATTGGCGGTCTTGTTGGTGTTCTTAAATTGTGAGTCTATTTTCACTCTTCGCACTAGGATTTTGTCATTTCAAGATATAAAACAAAAAAACATGTTTGCATGTGTAGTACTCCTGAAGCTATTTGTATGTGTTTGAAACTTTAAACGTTGTGAAATATCTCCAAGAGGTCAATGGCGAAAGAACTATATACTCACTGATTATTTCAAATTTACAGTAAAATCTTTGACAAAAATGTTTTGGGTCAACTTTTTTCAACTGTATTATGTGCTTGGGTCTCATTTCACTTTGTTCTCCCTTTACAGGCCTAGCTTTCAAGGGAACCGCATAAAGTTAAAATATATTACTCCACTTACTCCTCCTGAAGAATGTGGTATATTTATCAGCAAAAAGACTTATATTTAAAACGTATTACAAATAGACGACACCCGAAATTAACAGAGTCTGACTTTTATGGAACATATATAGGTGCTTCTCTACCAACCGCTGATAAACCCCTTAAGCCAACAACGGTTCGGATATGATACTTCATCCTCCTGAAGATAGACGGAAGCCAAAACGTTTAAACATAAGGCAAACACAGAATGATTATCTAATAGTGTAAATATTAGTACTTGAGTATTTGAATAAAACTTCCTGCTTTGGTAATCTTTTGAAGTGGTTGTAAATATTGGCATTGTAAAAAGTTATTATATATAGAAGGAGTTCATATTAGAAAATATTGTTTCTGAGTAATTTGGGATCTAGCTTGAAAAGGATGGCATGATTCAATCGTCGACCATATTTGTTATCAAGGTTGAAATAACTGTGTGCCTAATGAATCCTTCTGTAAATTATAACCTTGTACTTCATATAACGCAAAAAGCATCTCCCGCAATGTTAGAGACCATGATGTTAAACCACAAATAAGACATAGTTTCAATATAATCCCATTTTGATAACTTGTAAGGCACCCTATTAAACGAATAGATTACAAGCAATAAACTTTTCATTATGATAAATGATACTAAGTATAACTATAGGATAACTTCATCATGCCAAAAAAAAGCACCTTTCCTTTACACAATATCTCTTTACCATTATTTGGTAT
The DNA here is from genome assembly GCA_030686995.1 of Artemisia argyi. NCBI lineage: Eukaryota > Viridiplantae > Streptophyta > Magnoliopsida > Asterales > Asteraceae > Artemisia > Artemisia argyi. The sequence continues at coordinate 4,263 of JARVZY010010135.1, read as the reverse complement.
AAAATTACTACTATATATTATTGATCATCTTCAATATGCTCCATTAACATAGTCTGAAAGATCCTCATAACAAACATAACCAATTACATTATATTTTAAATAAAATTACTACTATATATTATTCAAGCCATATTGGAGGTGTTACACGGTTACGTGATTCTCCCGTAAAGTGAGGTTCAATCGTTCCATCACACAAATGATAAATCAGTTTGTACTTTTGATGACTGCTCAAGGAAAACTTCTGAAACAAGACAGAATCTTGAAATGGAAACCAAAAGAAAGCTTGGAATGTGTTTTATATGGAAGTTGTAGTTACTCTCATGATTATTTATTTTTCCAATGTAAATACTCTTCTAAAATATGGGGGATTAAATGAAAATCATCTCTGAACTGGATGGATACTGTTAATGATTTTGCTCAACTTAAGTGTAATACTAGCATTTGGAGCATCCTCAAAAGATTGGTATTTGGGGCTGCTGTTTATCAAATCGAGAAGGAAAGAAATGCTAGAGTGTTTGGGAAGGCCAAAAGAAGAGAAGAAGTATTGATCACAGAAATTGTGGAGATTTTCAAGCTGAAGTTGCTGAACCTGCTAGTGAAGGATTCTTCAGCTGTGATGAATGTGGAGCTGCTATGGAACATGAAGTTGCAGAGAGTGCATAAATCTGCAGAGCAAAGGCTGAAGGTCTTTTGAATTGTTTGAGGAATTCTATGTTTGTATTGATGTTTAGAATACTATTATTTTCTAGCATAGTTTGTATTATTTCCTTCATAGATAGGTTTGTAAGAACTGCATTGGATTGTCTCTGTAGTTTCGCTCAGATTTTGTAAAAACTCCATTATCTCTACTAAAACTTTCAAAAAAAAAAAAAAAAAAAAAAAAAAAAAAACTGGTTTTTGGAACTTATCTTTCTAAAATAATCCACAATCTTTGACCAAAGCTTATTTTTCAACAAAATAATCTTAATTCTCCATAATCTTTCACGCCGAACATGCCATAAATAGAAATCAAAACTTGTTTTTAATGGATCGCACACAAAAAACAGCGATTTTAAAATCCTAAGTTCTCAGAGATTTAAGGTATGACATCTACATCTTTTTACCTTTTAATGTTGGGTGAATTTCATATACCCAACATTAAAAGGTAAAAAGATTTGGTGAATTTAAGAGATTTAAGGTACGACATCTACATCTTTTGACCAAAGCTTATTTCACAAAAGGAATAAAATCATTTAGATTCACAAACTATATTGCTGATAAAACTGAGTTTCAAGATTTGGTGGCTGAAAAGTGGAATATGGAGATTCAAGGTCATGCAATGTACAGGCTGGTTAAGAAGTTAAAGGTTCTGAAACCTCATTTGAATAAACTCAACTGGAAAAATGGTAATCTATTTGATAAAGTGGTTGAGTTAAAGAGAAAGCTTCATGATGTACAGGGGAAAATTGATTTGGATCCAGTTAATAGAAACTTGAGAAAGGAGGAGAGTGATATATTAATTGAATACAAAGTTGCTTTATCAGATGAAGAAAAGTTATTGAGGCAAAAAGCTAAAGTTACATGGCTCGTGATAAAAATTCAGCTTATTTTCACAAAGTTATCAAAGCCAGAACCAATAAGAGCAGAATTCTAACTATATGTGGAGAAGATGGTACAAGATATGAACACAAGGATGTAGCATAGCAATTTGTTAAACATTTTAAAGGTTTCTTAGGAATTAATCCAGATGTTGGTAAACTGGGTGAGAATGATGATAGTCTTTTTATGAATAAAGTGTCAGAAGAGGAAGCTGAGTATATGATCAGAGGTGTTACAGATGATGAAATTAAGATGGCTTTGTTTGACATAGATGATGATAAAGCCCCTGGGCCAGATGGCTTTACATCTAAATTCTTCAAAAAAGCATAGGCAATAGTTAAGAAAGATTTTTGTGATGCTATTAAGGACTTCTTTTTGAAAGGTAAGCTGCTTGGAGAAATTAATGTTACACTTATAGCCCTTGTTCCTAAGTCTCAAACCCCTCAAAGAGTATCTGAGTTCAGACCAATTGCTTGCTGCAATGTCATTTACAAATGCATCAGCAAAATACTTATTAATAGAATTAAGAAAGCATTAAGTCAAGTGGTTGAGGAGAATCAAAGTGCTTTTATTCCTGGGAGGGCCATTACTGATAACATTTTGCTAACCCAAGAGTTGCTTAAAGGCTACAATTGTATCAATGGTCCAAAAAGATTGTCATTCAAAATTGATATCCAAAAGGCCTATGATACTGTCAATTGGAAGTTTATTGAAGAAATTATGGTCAAGTTTGGATTCCCTAGAAAAATGGTTGATTGGATCATGGTATGCATCACAAATCCTAAATTCTCTATATGTGTCAATGGTGAAAGACATGGTTATTTCAAAGGTGGAAGAGGATTGAGACAAGGAGACCCTATATCTCCTTACATCTTTACATTGGTCATGGAAATGTTGAATCTGATTGTCAAGGATGAGATCAGGAAAGATAACAGGTTCAAATATCATTTTGGTAGCAAGCAGTTAAAGATCACTCATTTGTGCTTTGCAGATGATTTGATTATGCTTAGTCATGGGGGTGAAGAATCTGTTAAAATCTTGAAGAAAGCTCTAAACAAATTCAGTGATGTTTCTGGTCTTTATCCTAATATGAGTAAGTGTACTATGTTTTGTGGTAGTCTGGATGAGGAAACTAAGAATGCTATTAAAGTGATCATGCCATTTAAGGAAGGGAAGCTTCCAGTTAGATACTTGGGTGTTCCTTTGATTACCAAGAAAATTGGGGTTAATAATTGCATGCAACTGGTTGATAATGTGCAAAGGAAGCTAAATGACTGGAAAAATAAAAGTTTATCTTATGCTGGAAGAGCTCAACTTATCTCCTCTGTGCTTGCTTCTATGCAAATATATTGGGGATCTGTGTTCTTGTTACCTAAGGCTGTGGTTGATGACATTGAAAGATTATTCAAAAAGTTCTTGTGGAATAATGGTGAAAGCTGTCAAGGTAAGGCTAGAGTTGCTTGGAAGGATGTATGCAAGCCTAAAGATCAAGGTGGTTTAGGGTTCAAACCTCTGGAAAAATGGAATAGAACATTGCTTGTTAAACATCTATGGAATGTGGCATCTAGAAAAGAATCTTTATGGGTTAAATGGATTAATGTGGTCAAACTGAAAACAAGGAGTGTTTGGGATGTGGCAGCAGATAAAAAGGATAGTTGGTTTTGGAAATGTCTTTTGAATCTTAGAGATTGGATGAGTAAAAACATCAGGTATCAAATTGGGGATGGAAAAACAATCAATGTCTGGCATGATACTTGGAACAGTGACTTGAAATTATCTAGTTTCATCAGTAAAAAAGAAATCTTTTATGCTGGATTTCAAGATACCACTAATCTTGCTGATGTAATTGATGAATATGGATGGAAATGGCCTAATCAATGGGTTGTTAAATATCCAGTTCTACAAAACTTAGAAGTCCCTGCTCTGAATACTAATCCAGACAAAGCTATATGGGTGGATAAGAATGGTAATGCAAAGAAGTATGCTACTAGCATTGTTTGGAAAGATGTCAGAGATGATGGTAATGGTGTTAATTGGAAGAATCTGGTCTGGTACTCCCATAGCATTCCCAAACATGCTATTATACTTTGGCTTGCAGTTAAACAGAAGCTATGCACTCAAGGTAAATAGCAAAAATGGTATCCAAATAGACAGTTTGAGTGCAGTCTATGCAAAAATGAAATGGATACTCATGACCATTTGTTCTTCAAGTGTGATTATGCTAAAATGATTTGGGAGAAAATATGCAAGATGGCTGAGATTCAAGATACAGGGGATTCATGGGAAGAAACACTCAATAAGATGAGTTCATATAACAACAATAGAAGTGTTTGGGTGATAATCAAAAAGATTTGTCTACCTGCAACTGTTTACTTCATTTGGCATGAAAGGAATGGATGACTATTCAGTAATGTGAATAGAAGTGCTGAAGCTCCGTTCAGCATAATCTGTGATGAAATCAGAGCAAAGCTTGTTTCTATTAAGGTCAGAATCAATTCTAGTGTTCTCAAGGCTGAAGATGTGTGGAATATCAAATTTGATAAACAAAGTTAAAATCAGAAGACAATGTGATTGGTTACATAAGTATGCAGTGTGGTATGCAGAGTGGTATAAAGCGGTGTTTGAATATGTGGTTAAGAGAAGAAGAAATTCTAAACATGCTATCAATTTGTCATATCAGACCAT
>JARVZY010010134.1:0-29498 GCA_030686995.1 Artemisia argyi | reverse complement strand
GCTTTCGTAGTGTAAGTACTTCGGGTCTTCGAACTCGAAAACATCTTGTCGATATTTAGAACCAAGCTTACAAACATCCTTAAAGAATCCACATGATAAATCAGAAATGTTTTTACACCCTCTCCTAACATCTTCATCACACAAGATAAGTTGGGAGCTCATCATATCAAGCCCGTCACAATCTATCTCCTTAAGGTCTTTTCTCTTGTATGGCGTTTGGTATGAAATCCTCCTAATCCCATCAGTGAAGGTCATAATTCCGTTTAAGTCATCCACTATCAAATTAGTGATTTCACAGAAAGGTGCTCCCAAAACTACTTGTGATAACCTAGGGTCGACATAGTCTTCTATGTTATCCACAATCGTGAATTCCATAGTGAATGTCATATTACCTACGAACAAATGTATTTCATGATCCTTACCAACCACTTTCTCTCCCTTGTAAATCAACCCCCATCTGCAGATATTGTTATAATGGAACAATGACATAACATTCTTTGGTAGGAATATATTTATGTAGATGTTATCGAAATACTTATGACCGATCATGCAGGGGATTTTGAGATTATTTGGATCACGCCGTCTTATATTCCTCAACTCGCCATCCTTTGACCCATATAGATTCCCCTCAAGGGAGGGACGATACTCGTACACCTCCTCACTATCCTTACGAAAAATTACCTTCCTAACACCATTGGTGAGTAATACACTACCATCTTTCTCATCAAGGATTGCTCCCGATTCATTGATAAATGGTGTCCCAAGGACAAGGTTGGTTAACGTTTGATTGGTGAGAGGGTCCACTTCATCAACCATGGTGAGGTCAGTATTGTAAACAAGCTCTCCAATCCTAAGTGATAAATTTTCTATTACTCTTTCGCAAGCAATGTGTTCTGGGAAGGTTTTGTGGTATAGGGAAAGGGGGATCATGTTGACTGGGAAGCTAGGATCTATATGACTATTAGTTAAGAGCTTTTCCTTAATGGTACAAGGGATCTTGAAAACCTTAGGGTTACTTTCCTTAGTCTTATTGCTACTCCCAATAACAACATTCTCCATTTTTTTCTCGGGTTCTCCCATAATAGATTTACCCAAAATGGTTGGATCTCTCTCATGCTCTTCCAATTTCTCTTTCCCTTCATCCGGTTTGCTGGATTCTTGCGCGGTGTATTGCTCGGGTGAGTCGGTAGGTTTCCTTGCTGAAGCATGGTCAACCCTTGAGGTCTCATCTTTAGCTATCCGACTGAATTTGTTAGTTTGTTGTTGGGTTGGGTTGGATGTTGAAGCAGATATTGTGGCGATGGTGTTTACGAAGTGGATTGGTCCAGGGGGGTTGACAGGTTCTTTTCCGTTAGGAGATAGATGTTTGAATAACTTGCTAGGACTTTTTATTTTTACAGGGGAGGCTGGTGGACTCATGACGGTAGCAGATTTAACCTTATTAACGGGAATGGGCTTATTATCAATATGCTCTTTGATAGCAGTCAACAGATTACAAATCTTGTTGTTTACATCATCCTGCTGTTGTTTAAATTTGGCCTCGAGCGTAGTGAGCTGTAGTTCTTGAGATAGAATGAATTTTTTTTAAGTATCTTCACAGCTTTGCCTAGGAATGCCTTGTGATGGAAAATGCTCGGACCAAGTGAGTGGTGACGAGTCATTGAAGGATACGCTTCGCGTTTGGTACCCTCTAAAATCAAGTTTATCCTTCCATGCCTCAAAGGCTTCGGCAGAAGTTCGAGGACCCTGACCCATGTGTGATGATGTGAATTCGTTATAAGCACGCTTTGGATGTTCCATGCAGTTATTAGTCTCATGAGGGCCATTGCATAGTTTGCATGTAGAAGCGATTCTGCTTACTTGGCTTGAAGGTTTTTGAGCTTCGTAAGATTTCATGAGAGACTTGACTCGACCTTCAAGTTCCATGATCCTACGGTTGGGAGTGCTAGAATTGTTCGAAGGCAAAGATATTGCCTTGACCGTTTTGTTCAAATCACGGGGATCATTCCAACTTTCGTTGTCATAGAGTGCAAGATCTTCTATGAGTTCCCATGATTGTTCCGCACTAAGATCACGTAGCTTACCACCGGCCGATTGGTCAATGGCTTGCCTCGTGGAGATGTCGATATGGTCATAAAAAATTTGGACTTGGAGCCAAAGATCTATGCCATGATGAGGGACTTTTTGGAGTAAGTCCTTGAAACGAGTCCATGCTTCATAAAGAGATTCATTTTGACGTTGTTGGAACATCAAGATGTCATTTCTAAGCTTAGTAGTTCTCCCCGATGGGAAAAATTGAGCAAGGAAACGAGTGGTGAGATCATCCCATGTGGTGATGGATCCCGCTGGTAAACGCTCAAGCCATTGACTAGCTTGATCCCGTAGAGAGAATTGGAATAGGCGTAAACGGGTAGTCTCTCTAGTTTCAACATCTAGGTCTATGGAATCTACGATTTTGAGAAAGTCCTTAAGATGTTGGTTTGGATATTTGGAACGAAGTCCATGGAATGCACATCCGCTTTGCACCAACTGGATGGTGTCGGATCGCAAGGGGGTCACATTGGCTCCGGTGAGCTCAATGGTGTTTCGGTAGCCTTGGTGGCTAGGTCAGGAATACTCTCCTAAGGTTCGGGGCCTAAGGGGTTCTAATGGTGGGTTTTGTTGTGGTGGGATGACGGGTTCAAAGATGTTACCACCTTCCATGATGTCGGATGGTAAAGAGTTACGAACAAAGGCACGAAGAAATGAGATAGACTAAAGAAGACCTAAAAATAAAAATAAAATCTTACTAGAAAGGAATCTAGCAAGTAGACCTAATAAAAAGAAATTCTAACCTAGACAATAACTATTCCCCGGGCTGCGGCGCCAAAAACTTGATGCGTGGGAATCGCAACAGGCTTTACCTCTCGAGGGATCTCGAGAAGCTTACAACCCCCACCAGGCAGTGTACCTGATCGTTGTAGTATAGTATAGTGACAAGTACCGGGGGATGGATCGTTCAGCTTAGGAATAGTGTCGCTAGGATTAGAAAGCCTAAATACTAGTTCTAAAGATGAGGGTTGATTATTTTTGTGTTTTTATATTTTATAGAAAGCAAGTAAAAATCTCGGTTTTTGGAAGAGTGGGCGGAATTAGTTGCTATTCAACTAACCCAATACTAAGATGCAATCAAAATAAAATACTAGAAATGAAAATAAACTAATTTATACTAAAGTTGTGAGCAGTAATTGGAGAAAATGTGTTTACTTAGATTTCATTACTCCCTAGATATCTTTTACACGTTAATTACTTGTTATAATTGCATGGATGACGGATCGTATTCCTTAATACCATTCATGGGGTGGCACACATAACTCCCCAATTCTATGAGCTCTTATCTCCTCCTACACCATGCCCAGCACAACTATAGGGATTGTAAACAGTGGCTCATGCATTAAATACAACCAATAAAGACCTAGTGCGCGTTGGTTCATGTTTCTTAAGACGTTCAAGCATGTTACCAATTGGAGATCTGCCAGTTTTCTTAAGCCTAACATATAAATCATTCATCCACAACAAGAATAAACAAGTAATCAACACATAATCAATATCTAGGTTTCATTAGATCTAAGCAAACACAAAGAGATTTAGCCTAGCATGATAGATTAAAGACAAGAACATGATATAGACAACCAACACATAGACATATTAATTGAATTAGAAGAACACTTATCTTGATTAATCATGCAAGGTATCAAGGGGTTGGAACCCTTGAAAAACCTGTAAAGTTACACCAAAATCGTACTTAGGGTTTCTCCCAAAACTTCTCTCTTTTATGTGAAAAATTAGAAAACTATATAGAAAAATAGGTTTGACGGCGTCAAGAGTAATCTTGTGACGCCGTCACCTCGCCGCCAAAACTCTCCTCGGACTGCCTAGATCTACTTCTAACGCCGTCAAGACTAATATACTTCCAGGCCGTCATGACTCTTTTACTCTTGACGCCCTTCCCACGTGACGCCGTCAAAACTCTTCTGGGTCGTCATGGAAATTCATGAAATTTGCTCTTGACGCCGTCAAGGATTTGCTCTTGACGCCGTCACCTACTGTTCCCAACATGGAAAATTAAGACTTTGGCGTTTTCTTCACTTTATACTCTAAAAACGTCCGAATTGCTTCCTTTTCCAGATTTCACTCCCAAAGTACCTAAAATCACAAAAGGAACGATTTAGGGCAATATTTGATCAAATAAAGTCGGATTCGGGCTTAAATGAACCCCTAAACACGGATCATTTTTCGCCTCATCAAATACATTCATACTTACCTTTAAAGTTTTGGGGAGAGTGTGTGACTACTGCTACAAGACTCATAAATGTTTTACCTTCTTCTGTCCTGAATAATAAAACACCATATGAAGTTTTGCTTAACAAGAAACCTTCATATGATCATTTAACAGTGTTTGGATGTTTTGCAGTTGTGAGTAATCCATCTAGAACAACTGATAAGTTTAAATCTAGGGGTGTGCCTTGTGCTTTCATTGGTTATCCTAATCATCAAAAAGGATACAATTTTACAATTTGGAGAATCATACAAAATTTGTCTCCAGAGATGCTGTACTCTATGAAGAAATTGTTAATACAAATATCGCCTAAAAACGTTATTTATATTTTATGATCTTTGCTAAGTTTTGTTAATGACAAAATATGAAATTTAGTTTATAGTAATAACATCAGTTTAGTTTTAAGTCTTGTATAACTAGGTTTACATTTCTTTTTAAGCAAAACATTGTTTTTATTTCTTTATTTAGAAAGTGTCATGTCACATCATGCAATTATGGTAAGCTTGTGTGTTTGACTTACCATAAGGTCTTACACATTTTTGGAAGCATTCCACTTTTGATTCAATGTGTTTGACTAGAATTTAGTTGATGTGATCTTGGTTGGTTTGGAGAGATTTATTGCAAAACCTACTGCAAGCCTGGCGGAACCCTGGGGGTACACAGATGGGTTCCGCCGTATCCGCCAGACCTGCTGCTTGTTTTGCTATAAATACCAAGCCACTTGCTAATTTTCATCCATCACTTTAGGACATATATTTCACATATTCTTTCAACTAACTCAGTAACGTTTGACTTGTGTGATCCTCTTATGTAGCAAGGGAGTTCACAAGTTCATCCAAGAAGTTACAAGTTTCAACTCAAAAGTTACAAGACTTGTTAGCTTTGTTATGTATAAGCTTTGGTAGTTTATACTTCATTTGTATTGTGTGTAGAAGTGATCGGTTAGTATTTTAGGCCTCAAAATACAAAGTGTGACGGGAGTTGTTGTACCCTTTTAAAAGAACTAACGGGAGTGGTTGTACCCTTGTAAAAGAACTCGACATCTAGCTTAGTGTCGGTAAAAGTGTAAGCGACGACGGGAGTGGTTGTACCCTTGTAAAAGAACTCGACATCTAGCTTAGTGTCGGTAAACGTGTAAGCGACGTTGTAAAGGTTTTTCCACCGGGAAAGGAGCTTGTTGATTAGTGCTTATAACTCTCGAGTTGGAAACTCGGGGCGTGGATGTAGGGCAAGGAAAAAGAGTCCTTGTAGCCGAACCACGATAAACAATCGTGTTGTGGTTTGATCGTTTATCTCTTTGTATTTGCTTATTACATAGTGTCTTTAGTTAGAATCGTTAATTACACGTAAAGCTTTTCAAAGAATTAAACAAGTAATTTGAGTTTATATCTTTAAACAAACGTAACGTTTTGAAAGATAATCAAGTTAAAAAGCGGTAAACTATTCAAACCCCCTTCTAGTTTTCCACAATTGGCATCAGAGCTACGTTACTCAAGATCTTTAAAATATAGTGTATTTTAAAACTTGGATCGATCCATGGATTTTGAAAATCTCAAAGAAGGGTAACCTATTCAAAACCCACCGCTATTTGAAAAAGAAAACTTCCTTGAATGGAAAAGTATATTTGAAAACTATGTGAAATCAATTAATCAAGATCTTTGACATATTATTTCTATTGGTGATTTCAAACCAACGAAAACAAGTTTTGAAAATCAAAATGATTATCTTAAGTTTGATAAAAACACTAAAGCTAAATTAATGATTTATAAAGCTTTACCGAGAATTGAATATGAAAGAGTGTATTTTTGTCAAACGGCTAATGATATTTGAAAAAATATAATCAACTTTCATCAAGAAATATGTCAAGTCAAAGATGATCAATTCGATCTCACACATGAGTTAGATGTCGTAGAAAACCTAATAGATAGACGCTTAGTTGAAGTAAATACATGTGCTACTAGTTTAAATGTTTTAAATGAAGGTACAAGTGAAGGTGATTACTTGTGTCAAGCTCATAATGGACTTGCTTATGATTCATGGAAAGACATGGATGATGATGTAGCCAACTATCCGGTTTGTGATTCTCAACTTGATAAAACATCAATCAAGTATTTGAGTTTAGCTCTCTTACGTGTCAATATTATTTGCTTAATGATTATCGTCTTGGTGGCTAATTTATGGAGCTTAAAAGGTACACGTCTCTTCAACTTACCTTTCATTGTTTCTTGTTGATTAGCATTAAGATTTGTCGTGGGTAATGCTATTAGTTTTTACTCTAAGGTGTTTATGTTGTGTAAGTAATAACAAGGATTAGATCATTCGAGATTAAAGGAGTGAGACACTTCATCTAGTAGGAGATATAAGGTATTTTACCTCTTTAAACTTTCGAGAAAAGACACGAGTAACTTTTGAGTGAGTCTCACTTAATACTTGTATACAAGTGAGCTAACTAAGAATCTCCTAAGTGATAAGACAACCAACACTTTTGTGATGCTTGCAAATCTAGCAAAACCACAATATTTCATTGATATTTGTAGTACAAAGTCTTTTGACATTATACCTTACATTTTCAATTGTGTCTTAAATTCAACCATTCTTTTGTTATAATGTAATATAAGACATACAAAGAATAATAAATCATTTAAATTCATTAGGATTATTGGGAGAAAATGATTTATAAACATCTAGGATTTGCACATCAAATTCGACTCATAGTCTTATGATGTTGCATCTCTTGGACATTTACACTCATAGTGTTTTAAGTAAATAAACCCAAAGAGTCGAGGAATCATTGAATTTAACATTCGATGAAAGACCACCTCCTTCTAAGATATCATCTTTGGTAGATGATGACTTAATCGAAAGTCCAACATTGATAAGACAAGTAAGTGAAGATCAATAACAAGGAAGATGAACTATTAAAATTGAAAAACAACATCTTTTCAAACATTGAGTCAAGCAATATTGACAAGGTTATAAAAACTTGAATCATGGGTCACAGTAGTGATTAAAACAAATTTGATAAAAAGTGTTTTTGGACATTAAAGTATAGCAACCATTATAACAAAATAGATCTTTCAAAATAGAAAATAATGTAAATCTATGAAAGACTTTTTAATAACCTATGCAAGCTCCAAAAGCAAGGAATAATCACTCAAAGACATTCCTAGTTATTCACATGTTCACAATGATTAAGTCCTTTATGACTTATCAAGAATGAGATTAGTAAATCCGTAGGTAAAACTAAACATAGAGAAATGTTTGGAAGTTTACTTGTTCTCACAACAAATAAATCCAACATTATGTTTAGTGCTTGTCTATGTGCTCGTTTTAGAGAAGATCCTAAAACAACTCTTTCGGAAGAGCTTGTTTGGATACATCAAAAGGTACTACATAACTAGGAGTATGGTATCCCAAAAGAACAGGAATAGAAACCATAGTGTATACCAAATGGAATTATGTCGGTAATAAGTTGATAAGAAAAGCACAAGTGGTACTTGCACTTTTATACTTACTTACCCAATGATTCTCCAAAACGCTTAAGGTTCTCAAATTAGTATCGGATGGAGAAGCAAGTCAACAAGCTCCACTTGAACAAGCTAACTCGCGTCGACAACGGAATTCATCTTATCAACATTGTTATCCCTTCAACAAAGGAAGCATCGACTTCAGCGACAATTCAATCCATATGTTCTTAATTGACATATTGTGATCCGTCAACATCGCCTTGGTAAAAATGTTCATTGAGGAACATCTTAACTAAAAAAGTCTTATACGTTAATCATTCTGTCAACGTTTTCACGGAACCTTTTGAATGAGAAGCATTCATCATCCCTAGACTTAGGTAAAGACTCATAAGACTTAAAACCTTAGTTTTGAACATTAGGATTAAACCACAAAAATCAAGACAAATCCTTTTGAATTTTTCCTCTGCAGTACCCGCGGAACCCTGAGACCAAATGGGCGGAACCCTCCCTTTGGTTCCGCCTGGTCCGCCGAATCTGCAGCACATTTTTATTTTAAATTCTAAACCAAACATCTCTTAACTCACAACTTCAACTTACAAACACCTTACCACACAAAAATTAGGGCTTTCACTCACATCTCTTCCAATCCAATCAACTTTGTAAGTATTTTTATCATAATTGCATTTTCAATCAAAGTCTATCACTTTCATCTACATACATTAACTAGAATCTTAGGGTTTATGCATAAACTTGTTAATTCATGAAAAACCTTGGTTGTAAACTAATCATAATTTCCATTAGTTAGAAATTATATCCTCTTTGTTATTGTCATGATTTACCAAACACACCAAGTTCATTGTCTTTCAAAAGTCACTAGAACACCACCTTTCACCACATTGTTAAAACAAATGAAAAACGTCATTGAAACACCACTTGCATAATGTCTCTTGAATGCTAAAGGGAATACATAACTAATATGTATTTTCGGGTACATTCAAACGAAGCTATATTGAATTAGGAAAGTTTGGGTTATCTTTTGTTTTGTAACATAACTTGCATTACAAAAATGGTTTAAGCATCAAAATGAGTCAAGATAACCGCACCTCCACATTGTTTTCATATAGGCTTATACTAGAACATCCACATTATAAAAATCATTAATTTAAACTTGAAATTTTGTGTTTTCTAGGAATCAACATGCCTCCTGCAACATTCTTCGATCACAAGGAAACTCTTAAGTACTTACCCAAACACCATAGGACCAAAGGCCTTACTAAAGATCAAGTTGAAACCTTTAAGACTCTAGAAAAACTCTATGTTCCTGAAGGAAGAACCATTGATCCATCCTTCCTAAAAGGAACATCCATTCGCCAAAACTTTGCCGCAATCAACTTTGATTGCCTCATAGACATCGATGAGCAAATTTGTCCTAGGTTCATCTTAGAATTCTATGCAACCGTAAGCCTTTTCTTCGATGACGACGGTGAGTTCTCGCTAACTTTTACAACCAATCAAATACTAAACATCATACCCTTGAAAGATTTTGCAACAATTCTTGGTGTTCCTAATGTTGGTACATGTCTCTACACGGATAAGTGGCCCCTTTCTAGTCTTGATTCTATTGAGCGTTATCATCCATACGACACTCCTCTTGCTAATAAGGAAGTAATTCGTGAGCATCTCTTTGTTAGGACCTCAACAACTAAGAAGAATCGTTCGGGTAATGAGGTAGATAAGGACCCTTTTGGTATGGAACTCAATGAGCTTAAACCTCAATTTAAGAAATGGGAAGAAATTCTTATAGCAAATGTTATAAGTTCCATAGGAAATAGGGATCATGTCACCACATGTCTTAGCTAGATGCTCTACAGAATTTCCACTGGTCAACCTTTTAACTTAGCTTATTACCTAGCCAAAAGAATGGCCGACATACCCTTGGTAGGAACAACCGCTCTTCCTTATGGAATGCTTCTCACCCGCCTCTTTAGAGCAATTTCACCCATTCCTCCTAAGGATAAGGAATGTGCCTTGACTATTCTCTCGTTCCTTACATTTTCGTCCCTCTAAGTGATAAAAGAGTCTTCAAAGCTAAGGGCAAGCGTACTCGCTCACCTTCACCATCATCATCATCATCCGATATGAGCGATGACGATAAACTTCTTAACTCTAAGCTACCCCCTTTAGACTACCTTCTAGAACTCCCCGTCATTAGCAATGCATCTGAAGAATTCAAGCAAACCAAAGGAATTTTAAAGTGCTTTGGAAGGTACCTAAGAAAGCTCAATAAGAAGATAGATCGGTTGTGAGATGTGTGATTAAGGATTGTTTGGCGTATGAAGGTTTTAGAACTTTGCATGTGTTAATCTATGTGATTTGTATTGTTTTTCACTTTCATGCTTTATTACTTGTGTCGGATTATGTTTTGTATGAGCCTTTATGCATATTGACAATATTTGAAGTGTTTGTCAATTTTTTATGCTTATGGAAAAATTTCACTAAGTTTAGTGAAAATCGCTAGCCCCCGGTCAAAGTCCTATGATATGAATGTCTACATGCCCAATTTTTGCATTTCCTAATTAGAAATAGAATAAATTTTCATTTTAAGAGTTTTCAAAAAATTTGAAAATCGTCTCGCGGGTCAAAAAGGTGGACTGCCTTGTTTTTCAGGCCTGGCAGATATGGCGGAACCAAAAATTGGGTTCCGCCAGTGTATTTTCTGGGCAACCCAGAAATGGCCCAACGGACCAGACGGAACCCAAAACAGGGTTCCGCCTGTGTTTCGTGAGGGTTCCGCCAGTCACCTGAAGAAAATCTTTGTCATTTTTCTAAATTTCAAAAGGTGTAAAATGTCAAATCCTTTTCTTCAGTGAGAAGCATCTTCCTTTACCTCCAATAACCATATTAGGACAACTCTCACTCACTAAAACAATTAGGAAGTCACTTCCCGCCAAAAATTCAAATTCAAACATAACTAACCCAAGGAACCCTTTTAAAGGATCCTTCAAACTATTGGAACATTTTCAACCAAATCACTTCCCATGATCACAAAGGATTGAGTGCATATGTTGGTCTTTCACTCCACCCAATTCCATTGGATTGACATCAAATCATTAGAAACCTCAACATTTGTATGGTAAAACATCAAATCCAAACACTCCTTCCAACATTTCTTTCACTCTATAAATTTGATAATCTTGCAACTTTTCAAATCACACCAACACCATTACTTCTTTCAAATCTCAAAATTCTAGCAAACCAAAGAATTGAGATGACTAAATCAAACACCTCATCCGAATCATCACGAAAAACCACTAGGATTAGTGTAAAACCTTGTTGCTTTAACAAAACCATCAAATCAAGCTCATCATCACCAAGTGATGCATCACTTAACATCTCTGCACCCATCCAAGATTTCCTTAACCTTACTACCTCAACACCTTGCAATACCAAAGTGATCACTATACAAGATTTGTTTAATCTTGCTACTCCAACATCCTCTCCAACACATTGTAACACCACCATAGCCACTAATCCGCAACCAACTAGACCTTCAAGTGATTCAATATCACCTTCTCAATAAACTCAACCATCAAGAACTCCATCACCTCAATCACCAACACTTACACCAATGGAACTTTTCCATACACCACCAACATCACCACTACCATATTTGGACACTTTAGAAGACCTATCACCTAAATCGTCAAGTCCTACATCCTTGTCACTCTTTGACACCATTACTCAAATGGAAACCCAACGACAACCAAGTTTTCAACCAAATGAGTCATTAGATGATGCATCTCATCAACCATCATTGGTTGAACGTTTAGCTTACCGTTATGCTAGACCATCAATTTTTCCACAAGATCAAGGTCATACACACCTACAATCTTTTATGTTTCACCCAATTTACAAAGACCTTCATGGCAATCCTTCTGGAGAACCAAGCTTCCGCTACTTTGTCCACCAACAACAACCACCACAACAACAACAACCACTACCACAAGAACATTCCCAACACTTTGAATCTCTACTTTCTTCTTATAAGAAAATAGAAGCATCCATATGGGAAAAACCTCCAAACCTTAATTAGGAAATGAACACTCATTTAAACCACCTTCATGCCTTCAAATGTATGGTTGACTCTCAAATCAACCACTTTATGGATTTCCATACGGCATTACACTCAACTAGTGAAGGAACCAAAAACACCTCTCAACCATCCACATTTGTTCCTTCGAGTTCAAACCATCCACCACCAACTAATCAAACCTCTCTTCCACCAACCTTTCCCCACCATGATTGCGGACATTGCGAAAGAACCACTCACATTAGTGAAAGGTGTCGAACGGAAATTCACAAGCTATCCGAAGAAATGAGGTTTATCTTAAACCACATTTTGGACCATCTACAATCCTTGTCTTACCCACCTCATGTTTAGAGTCTCCAAAATGAAACAAAACCGTTTCTTTTGGAAAATGTTTTCCATTAAAACCAACAAATCAAGTTTAGAGCATCAACACCAAAACCAACAAACCAAAACTGTTTCACCTACATAACCTTCAAAATAAAGCCCGCTACACCCTTCAACACACATTTTCATCCTTAAACAACATTAGCCTTGTTTTTGGAAAATGTTTCTCATTAAGGATAATGATGCTTTTCTTTTATAAATGTAGGATTTTATGTTCTTAGTTTCTTTTTCTTTTTATTTTTATTCTTAGAAGTAGGATGTTTTCTTCCAAATTTCTTAACTTTGACTTTCTATAAGTCGAATTTTACATGAAATGAATTTCATTTTACTATAAGGTATGCATTGTTTGTTGACCATTTAGGTATTGTGAGTAAACTATGCCTTGCTATGGTAGCATACATATATCTTGTGTTTTAGAAACTAACCTTCCTTTTTCTAGGATCATTATCCATGTTTTCTTTCCTTGATACTCCATTTGGGGGAGTAATATTCAAGGGGGAGCATGAGAATTGCATTATTCCGCTTCGCAACTCTTAGTTGTGTTTTAGACATAAAGTGCTTTCATGACTTGTTCTACACTTGTCTTGTGCGGCAACTAACATGTTTTTTATAGGTTCAAAATCCATGTCTCCTTTCTTGGCACTCCATTTAGGGGGAGTATTGTCCAAGGGGGAGCACTTGGATCATTATGTTCTCTTCTTTTTGTTTCGACAAAAAGGGGGAGAATTTATATTAAACTTGTTTCTCATTTTTTTTCTAACTCTTGCATATCACATCTTCTTAGCAAAAACAAGTTTTAATAAAACTTTATAAGACTTAACACTAAATCTTGTTGCTTACTTACAAATAAAGTTTATGTTTTGTCATCAACAAAAAGGGGGAGATTATTAATACAAATATCGCCTAAAAACGTTATTTATATTTTACGATCTTTGCTAAGTTTTGTTAATGACAAAATATGAACTTTAGTTTATAGTAATAACATCACTTTAGTTTTAAGTCTTGTATAACTAGGTTTACATTTCTTTTTAAGCAAAACATTGTTTTTATTTCTTTGTTTAGAAAGTTTCATGTCACATCATACAATTATGGTAAGCTTCTGTGTTTGACTTACCATAAGGTCTTACACATTTTTGGACACATTCCACTTTTGATTCAATGTGTTTGGCTAGAATTTAGTTGATGTGATCTTGGTTGGTTTGGAGAGATTTATTGCAAAACCTACTGCAAGCCTGGCGGAACCCTGGGGTACACGGGCGGAACCCATCTGAGGGTTCCGCCGTATCTGGCAGACCTGCTGTTTGTTTTCCTATAAATACCAAGCCACTTGCTAATTTTCATCCTTCACTTTAGGACATATATTTCACATATTCTTTCAACTAACTCAGTAACATTTGACTTGTGTGATCCTCTTATGTAGCAAGGGAGTTCACAAGTTCATCCAAGAAGTTACAAGTTTCAACTCAAAAGTTGCAAGACTTGTTAGCTTTGTTATGTATAAGCTTCGGTAGTTTATACTTCATTTGTATTGTGTGTAGAAGTGATCGGTTAGTATTTTAGGCCTCAAAATACAAAGTGTGACGGGAGTTGTTGTACCCTTGTAAAATAACTAACGGGAGTGGTTGTACCCTTGTAAAAGAACTCGACATCTAGCTTAGTGTCGGTAAAAGTGTAAGCGACGACGGGAGTGGTTGTACCCTTGTAAAAGAACTCGACATCTAGCTTAGTGTCGGTAAAAGTGTAAGTGACATTGTAAAGGTTTCTCCACCGGGAAAGGAGCTTGTTGATTAGTGCTTATAACTCTCGAGTTGGAAACTCGGGGCGTGGATGTAGGGCAAGGAAAAAGAGTCCTTGTAGCCGAACCACGATAAACAATCGTGTTGTGGTTTGATCGTTTCTCTCTTTGTCTTTGCTTATTACATAGTGTCTTTAGTTAGAATCGTTAATTACACGTAAAGCTTTTCAAAGAATTAAACAAGTAATTTGAGTTTATATCTTTAAACAAACGTAACGTTTTGAAAGATAATCAAGTTAAAAAGCGGTAAACTATTCAACCCCCTTCTAGTTTTCCACAAAAATTTTTCCTTATTCTTCAAAGAGTATACAACAATTTTTGTCTCCAATGCCAGTTACATTACCTTGTCAATTTGGTCCTATGGGTGATGTAGAAAATGAGTTTGAGTGAAATGGTGTTTTACCTCAGACAACCTGTAATCCCGCACAACCTTCACAACCTGTTGAAAAATCTTCTCAAGCTTCTACTAACTCAAATGTTGAACAGCCGACTTAAATACCTGTTATAAGATTTACTAGAACTTCTAACCTTCCTACCAAACTGAAAGATTATGTTTTACCTCATGTTCCTAGAGCTAATCAAATTTGTCAAACAGCTCTTTTACCAAACTTTCAAGCCTTTGTCACAACCTTGATTGCTCAGAAAGATCCAAAATGATTCAGAGAAGCTGTTGTAAACCCAGGATGGTGTGAAGCCATGAATTCTGAGCTAAAAGCTTTAGATGAAAATGAAACTTGGGAGCTTACTGAACTACCTATGGGAAAGAAAGCTATTGGAAGTCACTGGCTATTCAAGACTAAGTTAAAGGCTGATGGTACAGAGGACAAGAAAAAGGCAAGATTGGTTGTACAGGGGAATAGACAAATGTATGGAAAGGATTATAAAGAAACTTTTGCTCCTGTAGCAAAAATGGTTACAGTTAGATCTTTGTTAGCTGTTGCAGCCCTAAAAGATTGGTATACATGTCAGATGGATGTATCTAGTACTTTCTTACATGGGGATTTAGAAGAAGAAGTATACATGAAGGTACCTTTGGGTTATTCAGGTAAGGGGGAGTCTGTGTCAACAACATCTTCTTTGTCTTCTAATTTGGTGTGTATATTGAAGAAGAGTTTATATGGCCTGAAGCAAGCTCCAAGACAATGGTTCTTCAAGTTGTCATCTGCACTTGTGTCATTTGGTTTTGTCCAATCAAAGACTGACTACTCATTGTTTACAAAGAAGGAAGGTACAAAGCTCACAGCTGTTTTGGTATATGTGGATGATTTGCTCATTACTAGTAATGATGAAAAGCAATTAATTGATCTAAAATCTCAGCTAAGCTCAGTGTTTCACATGAAAGACTTGGGTGAGATTAGCTACTTTCTAGGTTTGGAAGTGTCAAAAACAAGTCAAGGGATTTTTATTTCACAGTATAAGTATGCTATGGAGCTTCTAAAAGAAAATGGAGTTCAGTCTAGTAAACCATACAAGTTACCCATGGATCCTCATTTAAAGTTACAAACAGATGTTGGAACTCCTCTCACAGATCCAGAAGTATACAAAAGATTGATTGGCAAGTTGGTCTATCTAACAATAACAAGACGTGACATTTGTTATACAGTTTAGCTTCTTAGTCAATTCATGTAGTCACCAACTTCTGTTCATATGCAAGCGGCTAAACACTTGTTGAGGTATATTTTGTTAGCACCAAATCAAGGTATTTTGTTGGCTAAAGACTCTGCAGTTCAGTTAAAAGCTTATTGTGACTCAGATTGGACAAGTTGCCCCTTTTCTAGAAGATCTACTACTGGCTATTGTGTTTTGTTAGGAGACTCTCCAATTTCATGAAAGTCAAAGAAGCAAGCAGTAGTGGCAAGATCTTCTACTGAGGCAGAGTATGGGGCCATGGCATTGACTTGTTGTGAGGTGACATGGCTAGTAAGTTTGCTTAAGAAGTTGGGAATCAAAGATATTCAACATGTGGATTTGTTTTGTGATAATCAAGCAGCACTCTACATAGCAGCCAATCAAGTCTTCCATGCTAGAACTAAGCACATAGAAGTGGATTGCCACTATGTAAGAGATAAAATGAAAGAAGGTCTTGTCAAGCCAACTTATGTCAACACCAAAGCTCAACTTGCAGATGTTTTCACTAAAGTGGTAACTATGGAATAACAAAATTAGTTATTGTCTAAGTTGGGAGTTCATGATCCATCTCACTCTCCACTTGAGGGGGAGTGTAAAAGTACATGGACTACTAATGTAAATATAGTTAAGTAGAAAGACTAGTTCTGTACACGTTTTCTTTTATTTTCTCTTTATAACAGAGATTGTAACAACATTTTGATTCATAAAATGTAAAAACAAACTTTTTCCTCTTAAACCTTTCTTCCCCAATTCTGTTTTCTCTATTGTTGTTCTATTTCACCATTGTTGACAGATCACTTTGCTGGTAGCTCTTACAAAACTAATGATATGATTGAATTTTAGGATTGTATTGAAGATTTAGAAATTGAAGACTTGAACAACTCTGGTCTATTACTTGGGTACACAACAGGAAGAATCCAAGTAAAGGAATTCTAAAGAAGATTAACAGAGTCATGAGCAATGGGGATTTTATGGGGAAGTTTAAGGATTCAAATGCAGTATTTATACCACATTTAACATCTAATCATTGTCCAGTTGTACTTCAAATCCCACAAATGATGAAGTGGAAGAAAAAGGCTTTAGAATCTGCAAATTACATCAATGAAAAACCAGAATTTCTACCAACTTTACAACAAGAGTGGCAAGTTACAATATGTTTGCCCTAACAAAAAAAAACTCAAAGCACTAAAGTACCCTTTGAAGAACATGAATTGGAAACATGGGAATTTGTATATTAGAGTCATTGAATGAAGGGAAAATTGAAGATTATTCAAAGTAAAGTTGATGCAGATCCTCATAACAGTAAGCTCAAAGAAGAGGAAGTAGAAATTTTGAAGGCTTATTGTGAAGCAGTCCAAGATGAGGAAAAATTCTTATTCCAACAAGTAAAAGTAAACTGGCTCAAAGATGGTGATAGAAACAGCAAATTCGTCCATGCATTGCTGAGGAGTAGGAAGCACAAGAGCAGAATTGCGGAGATTTGTGATGCAAGTGGCATAAGATACTATGGAGAGGAAGTGAACAAACAGTTTGTCAATCATTTTCAAAGTTTCCTTGGAGATGCTAAGCCAGTTGATCCTTTAGCAAACAATGTTAACTTCAGGAATAAGGTCACAATTGAGGAAGCAGAGTTTATGACTAGACAGAAAACTAATGAGGAATTCAAAAGGGCAATGTGGGGTATTGATGAAAACAAGGCACCATGCCTTAATGGATACACTTCTGGTTTCTTTAAAAAAGCTTGGAGTATAGTAGGAAAGGATGTTTGTAGCTTAGTCAAAGAATTCTTCATAAGATCTTGGGTGAAATCAATGCCATGACAATCTCTTTAATACCTATGGTCGTACCCTAAGAAAGTATCAAATTTTAGACCAATAGCATGTTGCAATGTCATTTATAAATTCATTAGCAAAATTCTAACTGATAGGTTAAAGTATGTTTTGGGAAGATTGGTGAATCCAAACCAAAGTGCCTTTCTAAGTGGTAGACATATCACATATAACATACTGTTGACTCAAGAGTTACTAAAAGGGTACAATTGGAAGAATGTGGTGAAAAGGGTAGCTATGAAGATAGACATCCAGAAAGCTTATGACATTGTCAATTGGGAGTTCATTGGAAGCATGTTAGAAGGATTTGGATTTCCAGTTAAGATGACTAAATGGATCATGACTTGTCTCACAGCTGCAAGTTTTTCTATTAATGTTAATGGTGAGAATCATGGTTTTTTCAAAGGTGGTAGGGTTTGAGACAGGGTGATCTATATCACCTTATATCTTTACTTTAGTCATGGAGGTACTCACTCTTCTAATGCAGCAACACATTGAGGAAAATGATAAGTTAATATACCATTAGGGCTGTAAGGAATTGAAGATATATCATCTGTGTTTTGCAGATGATTTGCTAGTACTATGCCATGGTGATTTAAATTATGTGAAGGTAATTAAAGGAGTGTTGGAGAAGTTTAGCAAACTGAGAGGTTTAAAACCCAACCTTGTTAAAAGCACAATTTTCTTTCGAAACTTGAAAGATACTTTGAAACAAGAAATATTGAGTATTTTTCCTTTTAAAGCTGGAAAACTTTCGGTTACTTATTTGGTAGTTCCTCTAGTCACAAAACAGATTGGTGTCAATGAATGTAAGGGTTTAATTGATAAAGTTCAAGAAAAAGAGAAATGCTAAAAGGATAAGAAGTTAACATATGTTGGAAGGCTTCAGTTGATTGCTTCTGTTCTCTCATCTATACAAGTTTACTTGGCTTCAGTATTCATTATTCCTAAGACAGTTGTGAAAGAAATTGATAAAGTTTTAAAAGGGTTATTTGGAATTAGAGGGAATCGACTAAAGGAAGAGCTAAAGTGGCATGGAAACAAGCTTGTCTTCCAAAATCACAAGGTGGTTTGGCATTAAGAGATTTGAGTATATGGAATGAATGCATGATGTGTGAAAATTTATGGAATTTGGCAACAAATAAAGAATCTCTATGGGTGAAATGGATAAATGTAATCAGGCTTAGAGGTGAAAGCATTTAGGAAGTTAAACTTGTGGCTGAATCTAGTTGTGGATGGAAACAAATGTTGTCTTTAAGAAGCAAAAGAGATCATGTATTTAAAAAGATTGGTGATGGAATGGGCACTTTCTTATGGTATGATGTGTGGAATGACATTGGCCCACTTAATAAGTGGATTGATATGGAATTGTTGTTGCTAATGGTCTTGATGAGAATATGAAAGTTGCAGAGATGATCACACAAGGTGCTTGGAAGTGGCCGGTAAATCAGAATTATGAGTACCCTAAGCTATATAATATAGGTGTTCCTTCTATAAGTAATTCTCAATATACTGTAATGTGGAGGCCTAGTGATGGTAGATTAACAAGATTCTCAGTTGGCAAAGTTTGGAAGGAAATAAGGGAGAACAAGGCACAAGGTGACTGGTAAAAGGCTGCTTGGTATAGTCAATGTATCCTAAACCATTCCTTCATACTCTGGTTAGCTATATTAGGTAGGCTCTCCACCCAAGATAGACTTGTCAAATGCTATCCTGGGAATGAATATAAATGTGCTCTCTGTGACAGTTGCCTAGATTCCCATGAACACTTATTTTTCAAATGTCATTATGCTGAGAAGATTTGGAAAACAAATAAAGAAATGATATGGCAAGAGGATTTATCAAATGACCTGAATGAGATAATTCATAAGATAAGTGCAATGTCCTGACATAAATCCATTAGAAGTGTTGTCAGAAGAATGGGAGTGACTGCTTGTGTCTACTTTATTTGGCAAGAAAGGAATAGAAGACTTTTCACTAATAATAAAAGAGACTGGAAGATGTTATTGGGGCTAATTGTTGATGTTATAGGGCTAAAATTGACTAGCTTGACATTTAAACAATCCAAGTATGTAGTGATGACTAAGAAGTGTTGGAAGATCAAAATGAACAAAGTAAACTCTGATGAAGACTTAATAAGTGAATGGAAGCTGCCATAAAATACAGTTCCTCAACCTCTGGAAGAATGAGATGGCCTTGTATCTTGATGGCTTATAATCTAGACTGCATATGGTCATTTCAATATATCTTAGTTGGCCTTTGTTAGGTACTAAGAGTTTGTAATGTTCTATATCAAGTATGGATCAATAGGCCTATCATAAAGTAGGTTCCCATTTTGTGATGGGTAAGTGTGCTTGGTGGGACAGTGCCTGATGCTAAGATTAATGAGGAGTGAAAGATAAACCTACTTGGTCCTAACAATACATTGTCCAAGGGAGGTAACGGTGTTTCTCCCCCAAGGTAAGCATTTCCAAGACTTTGAAGCCATTTTCAAGAGATGGAAATTTAGGAGTCTTGGAAGAGCCCTTTACTCGAATGTGTGAATATGTGGCTATGTCTTGCTCAATGATGCCCCTCTTCTGTCTTTCTTGTCTTAGTAAATTTTGGGTGAATTGAGAGTTTGCAGTCATGGGTTGATTGCAGCTCTGTGAATGTGATATATGCATGATGTTTCATCTAGTGTTCTACATTTTGCAAGTGTTTTGTCTGATAGATATATATATCTCTACATTATATATAACAGGAGGCATTTGAAGAATTGTCACCTCATTGCCCAGTCAATGCCTAGTAATTCATTATCAGCCATGTCATCAGCCTTGTCACTATATAAGCAATTTTTTAAATTTATTTTATTATTTATTGAATAAATTCGGATTAATGATTTTAATTAAAAAATAAAGCTTCACAGGGTTCGAACTTGAGCCGTTTGCTTCAAATACAAATGTTTCAACCGCTAGATCAAGCTACCTTTTGTGATTTACAATTCAAAATAAGTAACTAATACTTAAATAATTCCTATTGCATGGAAGGATATCCCTACAACTTAGATGATAATCTAAGAAAGTAATTAAAGTAACTCGTTTTCAAATCATACGAAAATTTATTCGGTATTCCCTTTCAAGCAAAAACACACACAAAAACCCTAAGAAAAAAAAAAAAAAAAAAAAAAAACCAAAAAGAAAGAGCCGCCATCATCATCATCATCATCATCATCATCATCATCATCATCATCATCATCGTCATAGTTTTGCAGGTTAGTATAATCAGTTACATGTGCATGATTTAGATGTTTTGGTTAGAGCTTATTTATTGGGATTCTGTATTTGAGGTATATTATTGGGCTTCTTTAAGTTGGTCTTTCAAGAATGTTAATTAATTAGTAAAAATAGGATTTTGAGTTATTGATTTTCTATGTGATACAAGGTAGATATGTGGACTTTTTTTGGATCACTGTTGATGTAGGTTCCGATCATGCATTGCATCTTGATGATTTTATAAAACAACGAGAGCAAGTCTAGCATTTAGAAATTAATATTAAAGCTTAACTTATAGCTAGATACAAAGTAATGGGAATTTAGGAACGCTTTGATTCTCAGATGAAACAACACTTGAGGTGTGTAATAATGTCTTTGATCCTAAATGTGTTTTGGTTGTGTTTCATGTTGGTCAATGCATACAGGAGCAACTACATCAAAGTGATACGAATATAACGGAGTTACAAAAGACTTTGAATGATAAAGATAAAGAGTTTCATGCAATTAGACTTTGATTGTTTACTATAGTTATCATTCTCTATTTTCTATTGGTATAGGCATGGGGTAAGGGGTACCTCATAATGGAACAAAATCAATAACTGGAAACCTTTATTTATACGTTACACTTGTCTTTGTCTTACTATTAATACATATATATTTTTGAGATTTTTGCATTGCGCAACCTATTAAGTACTTACTACCGGTTAGTTATTTTTCTAATGTTTCATGATTGTAACCAAAACTGTTTATAATGGGTTTGTAGGCTAGAGCGTGATAGTTCTGAAGCTGAAATGGCTCAACACCTTCAAAAAAACCATGACTTACAAGAACATGTTCAAGAAAAGGAAATACAAATCCAATAATTGCAGGAACATGTAGTTTATTTATCTGTTTTCTTATGGTATTCATGTAGCATTGTCAACAACATTTATTCTGCTTTTTGATATGATCTATAATAAGTTCCTACTAGATTTTAGATCACGGGACCATATAACTGGTGGTCTGCTTTGGTTAATAATAGAGTTTCTGCATTTTCAACTGACTCAACTCTTTCAACCAGTTTACTTTTTAATGGACTAATGTGACCTAAACATATAGTTCAGTAAAACAACCCAACCAGTAGCCAAACAACCAAATCAGTAGTAAACCAAAGAAACACAGAATCCAAACACTCTAGATGTTAGTAAACCAAACACTCCATGACAGCAACTAAAATTGAAATATTGTGGTAAGAATTTCACATGTTGAAATATTGTGCTTGGGTAACGGTTCAAACCATGTCTGGTTCAGCTGTTTGTTTGACTATGTGCTATAATTAATTAAGGAGTTGTTTGGACATAATTCTTAAGATCAGTATGAATATTTCTTTGTTATATACTAAATGACTCTTAACTCTGTGTTGCATTCTATTATGATTTATGTCTTCATGAGGTAAGCTACAGTTTTTTAGGTGTTTAGAATATTCACTATAACTAATAGAAGCTACTCAACAAGTGTAACATGTCCTGATCATAATATTCTGTGGAAAACTAGAAGGGGGGTTGAATAGTTTACCGCTTTTTCGATTCTTATTTAGCTTAAATATCCTTTTAGAAACTTTATGTTTGCTTAAAGATATAAACACAACTTTATATGTTTGATTCTTTGAAAAGCTTTTCATGTGAATAACAATTCTAACTTTACTTGTTTCATACTTTGAAAAGCTTTACTTGTGATGATCCTAACTTTGCTTGTTTTAGTTCTTTGAAAAGCTTTACATTTGTTTCAAGATATAAATACAACTTTACTTGTTTTAATTCTTTTGGAAAGCTTTATATGTGATTAGCAATTCTAAAAGACAACATGTAATACGCAAAGATAAAGAAAGAAACGATCAAACCACAACACGATTGTTTATCGTGGTTCGGCTACAAGGACTCTTTTTCCTTGCCCTACATCCACGCCCCGAGTTTCCAACTCGAGAGTTATAAGCACTAATCAACAAGCTCCTTTCACCGGCGGAGAAAACCTTTACAACGTCGCTTACACTTTTACCGACACTAAGCTAGATGTCGAGTTCTTTTACAAGGGTACAACCACTCCCATTCGTCGCTTACACTTTTACCGACACTAAGCTAGATGTCGAGTTCTTTTCCAAGGGTACAACCATTCCCGTTAGTTCTTTTACAAGGGTACAACAACTCCCGACACACTACGTATTTTGAGGCCTAAAATACTAACCACTTATATCTATATACATGACACACATGAAGTATAAACTATCAAAGCTTATACATGACCAAGCTACCAAGACTTGCAACTTTAGAGTTGAAGCTTGTAACTTCTTGAATGATCTTGTGAGGTCCCTTGCTACATAAGAGAATCACAAATCAAAAGGTTACTGAGTTAGTTGAGAGAGTGTGTGAATATATGTCCTAAAAGGGTTACCAAAAACTAACAAATGGTTTGGTATTTATAGCAAACAATTCTGCAGGTCTAGCGGATCAGGCGGACCCCTCAAAAGGGTTCCACTCATGTACCCCCAGGGTACCGCCAGGGCTGCAGTTGGTTTTGCAATAAATCTTGCAAACCAAACAAGGTCTTGTCTCATAACTCCTAGCAACCAAACAATGTCACATCTCATAATAACAAGTCAAATACAAAGCTTGCAAGCAACAACAAATTTAGTCAAACACATTTCTTTCCATAAATGCATCATGACAAAACTTGCCCTAAATGTGATGTGACCTTACTATATAAAGAAATAAATATGATGTGACAAGACTCATTTTAGTTTAAGAAATAAACACAATGTTTTGTTTAAAAGGAAATGTTAACCTTAGTTAAACAAGACTTAAACACTTAAAGTGATGATTTACTTATAGCTAAACTTCATACTTTGTCATTAACAAAACTTAGCAAAGATCGTAAAATATAAATATCGTTTTTAGGCGATATTTGTATTAACAATCTCCCCCTTTTTGTTGATGACAAAACATAAACTTTATTTATAAGTAAGTCACTAGTTTTAGTGTTAAGTCTTATAAAGTTAGTATAAAAACTTGTTTTTGCAAAGATGAGATGATAAGCACCAAAAAAAATGTTTTTGCAAATATGATGTTGATAAGCACAAGTTTATATAAATTCTCCCCCTTTTTGTCGAAACAAAAAGAAGAGTAGCGAAGCGGAATTAAGACTTGCTCCCCCTTGGACGATACTCCCCCTAAATGGAGTGCCAAGAGAGGAGACATGGATTTTGAACCTACAAGAAAAAGGTTAGTTGTTGCACAAGATAAGTCATGAAAGAATTTCATGTTTAAACACAACTAAGAGTTGTGAAGTGAAATAGTACAACACTCATGCTCCCCCTTGAATATTACTCCCCTAAATGGAGTATCAAGGAAGGAAAACATGGATAATGAACCTACAAAAAAGAGAGGTTAGTTTATAAAGCACAAGATTTATGTATGGTACCATAACAAGGTATAGTTCACACATCATACCTAAATGGTCAACAAACAAAGAAAACCTTGTAGTGTAATGAAATTCATTTCATGTAAAATTTAGACTTCTTAAAAAGTCAAAGACAAGAAATTTTGGTTACACTATCCTACCTCTAGAAATAAAGAAAAAGCTACAAATAAGGTACGACCATAAAAAGCTACAAGGAAATCATCATTTTCCTTTGTGAGAAACATTTTCCAAAAACAAGGATGGGGTTGTTTAAGGATGAAAATGTGAGTTGAGGGTTGTAGTGGGTTTTATTTTGAAAGGTGAGGAGGTGACTTGGTTTTGGTTTGTTGGTTAAAATGGGAGACATTTTCCAAGAGAAACGGTTTTGTTTCATTTTGGAGACTCTAATGTTGAGGTGGATGAGACAAGGATGTTAGACGATCCAAAATGTGGTTTAAGATAAATTTCATTTCTTCGGAAAGTTCCCTAATTTCCCTTCTACACCCTTCACTAATGTGAGCGGTTCTTTCACATTGTCCGCAACCATGGCGGGGAAAGTTTGGTGGAAGAGAGGTTTGATTTGTTGGTGGTGGATGGGTTGAACTTGAAGGAGCAAATGTGGATGGTTGAGAGGTGTATTTGCTTCCTTCATTTGTTGAGCTTAATGCCATATGGAATTCCATAACATGATTGATTTGAGAATCAACCATTTGTTTGAAGGCATTTAGGTGGTTTAAATGAGTGTTAATTTCCTCATTCATGTTTGGAGGTTTTTCCCACATGGATGCTTCTATTTTCTTATAGGAAGAAAGTAGGGATTCAAATTGTTGGGAAGGTTCTTGTGGTGATGGTTGTTGTTGTGGTTGTGGTTGTGGTTGTTGATTTTGAACAAAATGGCAGAAACTAGGTTCGCCGGAAGGATTGCCATGAAGGTCTTTGTAAATTGGGTGAAACACAAATGATTGTGAATGAGTATGACCTTGATCATTTGGAAAAATGGATGGTCTAGCATAACGGTAAGCCAACCGTTCTACTAATGATGGTTGATGGGGTTCATCATCTTGTTGCTCACTAGGGTGTTGTTGGATTTCCATTTGAGTTATGGTATCAAAGAGTGAGAAGGATGGTGGACTTGATGATAGATCATCAAAAGTTTCCAAATTGGGTAATGGTGATGTTGGTGGTGTATGGAAAAGTTCCATTGGTGTAGGTGTTGGTGATTGTGGTGAAGGAGTTTTTGATTTAAAAGCTTGTTGAGAAGGTGAAGTTGACTCTCTCAAAGGTCTAGTTGGTAATGGATTAATGGCTAGGTTTGAGTTGCAATGTGATGGAGAAGGTGGTGGAGTAGCAAGATTAAGAAAATCTTGAATGGTGATCACATTGGTATTACAATGTGTTGGGGATTGTGTTGAGGTAGTGAGATTTAGGTAATCTTGGATAGGTGAAGAAATGTTAAGTGAAGCATTACTTGAAGAAGATGAGCTTGACTTGACGGTTTTGTTAAAACAACAAGGTTTAACACTAATCCTAGTGATTCTTGAAAGGGATTTTGATGACTCGGATGATGTGTGTGATTTGGTCATTTTTAAAGGTGTGGTTTTGATGTTTTGAGAGAAGAAGTTTTGATGGTGATGGTGTGATTTGAATTGTTGCAAAGATTTCAAATTTATAGGATGAAGAAGATGTTGAATAGAGTATTTGGTTTTAATGTTCTACCATTCAAAGGTTGAGGTTTCAAATGATTTGCAAAATTTTCATGAATATGTCAAATCAATGCATGTTATTCCAATAGAATAAGGTGGAGTGAAAGACCAACAAATGTACTCAATGCTTTGTGATCATGAGATGTGATTTGGTTGAAAAATGTTTCAATGGTTTTGAAGGATCCTTTAAAAGGGTTCCTTGGGTTGGTTATGTTTGAATTTGAATTTTTGGAGGGAAGTGTCTTCCTAATTGTTTTAGTGAGTGAAGGTAGTTCTAATATAGTTATTGATGTTAATTGAAGATGTTTCTCACTTAGGATAATGGTTTTGACACATTACAAGTTTTAGACTTAAGAAAAATAGAAAAATTTTCTGCAGGTGTTTGGCGGATCCCTCAGAAGACACTGGCGGAACCCATTTGAGGGTACCGCCTGGTCCGTTGGGCCATTTCTGGAATTCCCAGAAAATACACTGGCGGACCCCAATTTTGGGTACCGCCAGGGGTAAAAAAATTAGGCAGTCCGCGTTTTTGACCCGCGAGACGATTTTCAAAATTTTTGAAAACTCCTAAAATCAAAAAGATAAGGTATTACTGGTTAGGCAATGCAAAAATTAGACATGTAAACATACATATCATGGGACTTTGACCTTGAGGTCGAGGATTTCACTATACTTAGTAAGAATTCCCATAAGCATAGAAAAGATGACAAACACCTTAAACATTGTCATTATGCATAAAAGTTCATACAAACATAATCCAACAAACATAATAAACCATGAAAGTGAAAAACTCATAATTCACGTAGTTTTAACACAAAGACGATTCTAAAGCATTCTTATGCCAAACGCTCCTTAATCTTCTCACAACCGGTCTATCTTCTTTTTGAGCTTGTTTAGGTACCTTCCAAAACACTTGAACATTCCTTTGGTTTGCTTGAATTCTTCGGAAGCATTGTCAATGATGGGGAGAGCTTGAAGGTATTCTAAAGGAGGTAACTTAGAGTTGGGAAGTTTATCATCCTCTTTCATTTCGGATGATGATGATGATGGTGTAGGTGATCGAGTACGTTTGCCCTTATTTTTGTAAACTCGTTTATCACTTAGGGGAACGAAGGTGTGAGGAACGAGAAAATAGTCAAGGCGTATTCCATCTTCGTTAGGAGAAATGGGTGAGATTGCTCTAAAGAGGCGGGTAAGAAACATTCTATAGGGAAGAGCGGTTGTTCCAACTAAGGATATGTCGGCCATTCTTTTGGCAAGGTAGTAGGCTAAGTTGAAGGGTTGACCGGTGGAAATGCTATATAGCATGTAGCATAGGCGTGTGTTGATGTGATCTCTATTTCCTATGGTACTTATGACGTTCGCCCTAAGAATTTCTTCCCACTTCTTAAATTGTGGTTTAAGCTCATTGAGCTCCATACCAAAAGGATCCTTATCTACAGTATTCCCCGACTGGTTCACCCTAGTGGTAGAGGTTCTAACAAAGAGGTGTTCCTTAATAGTTTCCTTACTAGCAAGAGGTGTATCATATGGATAAAAACGATCAATAGTATCAAGACTTGAAATGGGCCACTTATCCGTGTATAGGCAAGTTCCCTCATTTGGCACACCAAGAATTATAGCTAAGTCTTTTAAATCTATGTCATGTGATATTTGATTGGTTGTGAAGTTTAATGAAATCCTACCACCAGCACATGAGGAAAGGTTTACGGTTGCATAAAATTCCAAGATGAACCTAGGACAAATGGGCTCATCTATATCAAGGAGACAATCAAAGTGAATTGCGGCAAAGTTTTGGCGAATAGATGTTCCTTCTAGAAAGGATGGATCAATGGTTCTACTTTCGTGAACATAGCATTTTTCTAATGCCTTAAAGGTTTCTACTTGAACCGGGTTGAGACCTTTGGTCATATGGTGTTTGGGAATGTACTTAAGGGTTTCTTTGTGATCGGATTTGTTTGCGGGAGGCATGTTGATTCCTAGAAAACGTAAAATTGTATGTTAATGACTTTTAACAACGAGGATGTTTTAATATATTCCTATATGACATGGTTCTCTTGACTCGTTTTGATTCCTAAATCATTTTGTTATGCAAATTTTGTTGTAAAAACAAAAGATAACCAACACTCTCCTAATTGAATGTGTCTTCGATTGAATGTACCCGAAAATACATATTAATTATGTATCTCCTTTAGCATTCAAGAGATAGTATGCAAGTGATGTTTAAATGATGTTTTTCATTTGTTTTAACAATGTGGTGATGAATTATGTTGCAATTTGAAAAATAATGCACTTGGTGTGTTTGGTAAATCAAAGTAACAATGAAGAGATACATTTCTTAACTAATGAAATACTTAATTGACTAGCCACCAAGTTTTTCATGAATCATGAAGTTTTATGAAAAAGCCCTAAGATTCTAGATAATGATTGTAAGCAAAAATGTTATAATTAAATTAAAAATGCAATTGTGATTAGAATACTTACAAAGTTAGTTGGATTGGAAGAGATTGGATTAGAAGCCCTAAAATTCATGAGGATATGTATTTTAGAGAGGGTGATGCTGTTTGAAAGTTTTTGTTAAGATTTAAGAGGATGTTTGGTTTTGAAATTACAAATAATACATTCTGAGGTTTGGCGGACCAGGCGGAACCAAAAAATGGGTTCCGCCCGTATGGTCTGAAGGTGCCGTGGGTTCTGCAGGGAAAAACTTAAAAGGAATTGTCTTGATTTTTGTGGTTCTATCCTAATGTTCAAAACTAAGGTTTTTGGTCTTATGAGTTCTTGACTAAGCCTAGGGATGATGAATGATTCTCATTCAAGAGGTTTTGTGAAAACGTTAATAGAATGGTTAACGTATAAGACTTTCTTAGTTAAGATGTTCCTCAATGAACATTTTTTCCAAGACGATGATGATGGATCACAATATGTCAATAAAGAACACAATGGATTGAATTGTCTCTGAAGTCGATGCTTCCTTTGTTGAGGGTATAACAATGTTGATAAGATGAATTCCTTTGTTGATGCGAGTTTGCTTGTTCAAGCGGAGCTTGTTGATGTGCTTTTCCATTTGATACTAATTTGAGATTCATACGCGTTTTGGAGAATCATTGGGTAAGTATGTATAAAAGTGCAAGTACCACTTGAGCTTTCCTTATCAACTTATTACCGACATAATTCCATTTGTCAAACACTATGGTTTCTATCCCCGTTCTTTTGGGAGACCATAATTTAAGTTGTGTAGTACTTAATGATGTATCCAAATAGGCTCAACTAAAGAGTTGTTTTAGGATCTTCTTTAACACGAGCACATAGACAAAAACTAAACATAATGTTGGATCTAATTGTTATGAGAACAAGTAGTCTTCCGAACATTTCTCTACGTTTAGTTTTACATACGGATTTACTAATCTCATTCTTGAAAAGTCATCAATAACCTAACCATTTGAGAACAAGAAAGTAACTAGGAATGTCTTTAAGTTAAAATCTCTTGCTTTTGGAGCTTGCTTTTATTATCAAAAAGACTTTCAAATATTTACACTTATAATCACATGATTTCTTCGAAACATTTATTTTGTTTCACTAGTTGTTTTACTTTAA
>JARVZY010010133.1:0-29478 GCA_030686995.1 Artemisia argyi | reverse complement strand
GACTCGGTCCATATTCAATTTGCTTAGCCGAAAGTTAAAGCTAAAACGGTCATCTTGTAGCATTACAAGAAAATTGGCCTATAGTGACGAAAACAGTGTCGTCACTAACAGTGTAAAAAATGGTCACAAAAATGTTTAGTGACCAAACTCAATTCATCACCAGTCGTCACTAAAGCTCCGTCACTAAATCAATTAGAGACGAATATATACCTCATCACTACTTTGTGACCAGATTTATCGTCACTTTTTAATCCGGTTAGTGACGAAATTTTTCGTCACAGTTTCGATAGTGACGAAAAAATCGTCACTGGTATTTACCATTAGTGACGAGAAAGTCGTCACAGACATAGTTAGAGACCAAAAGGGTCGTCACTAATTATGAACATACAGTAAAAAAAATAAAATTAGAACTAATGTTGGTTTTACTGCATAATTGCTTTTGCAAACAAACTAAAATCGAGAAATCTGTAGCAATACAAATACAAATATAACGTATTAACTTGAACAATTATTTTATACATGACCAATAACAAACATCTCCCAAAACCCAATGTCAAAGAGCTTCAGTACATTTATTGTTGTTTCAACATAGCAATATGGACAATTTACTTACTGGGTCTGACAGACGTTTTTTCCATGCCAATTTTTCAACAAGGTAAGCCGCAAGAGGGAAAAGCAGAAGAGTTAG
This sequence comes from Artemisia argyi, assembly GCA_030686995.1. Classification (NCBI taxonomy): domain Eukaryota; kingdom Viridiplantae; phylum Streptophyta; class Magnoliopsida; order Asterales; family Asteraceae; genus Artemisia; species Artemisia argyi. The sequence continues at coordinate 28,790 of JARVZY010010133.1, read as the reverse complement.
GCTGCATGAGAAATGAAAAATCATAATTCAGAGTAGATTTCAGCACGTGCAAGTCTACTAGTAACTGTAATTATAATCCACAACAATAGAAATGCAGACTCCTTTTTACTCAAATGTAGTAAATTAGTAACAATTTCTATTATGATTCTAAATTAAAATAAGGAAAAATACGAAACTGTATTACATATTAGTAATCAGTTTGTTTATTAAAATAAGGCAAAATGGGAGGTTCTGATAACTATGTCAAAACTGATTAGCATCAGAATAATGTTTAACATGGATTAGTTGAATTATTGAAAGGAAATTATATATTTTATATGATTTAGTTACTATAATTAGTAATCAGTTTGTTTATTATGTTGCTAAACCCATTTGAGTCGCTCCATATACTTAACCAAGTTTTCAAAATTATAAATTTAAACAGTAGGATAAAATATAACCCAAATCAACCCATTTTTAAGTAAAAGGGCTGTCATTGCCACCTCTAGAAACAAGTGACCACATCAGATGCTATTAAGGTGCTAACCAGCTGAAACAGAGGATCATCAGGAAAATGCTTTAAAGCAAACTCTCTTTGACACATGTATCTGGGGTCTGTTTTCCGTAGAACTCCATGCCCGAATCCTGGAACAACCTGTGTTACGAAATACGGAGTCAGAATGAAACTGGCACATTGATGTAATGCAAAGAACCTGTTCATGATTGCTTCAAATTGGTGTTTCTGATGTCGCCACATAAGTATGAGTGTATGACATTAAATTATTTTTGGTGGGTAAAAAATGCAGTTATATCGACTGTATCATAATTACAGTCATAATTTGATGTCTTTCAAGGTTGCTTGAAAAAGGGTAGTACAGTTTTGCTGTGTTCAAAAAAACAAGTTTGTAATCATAAATCACAATCTAATACAAGTGACATAGTTTAACAAAATGCTTACCAATCTACTGTCGTTACTTCCCCCTCATGGCCTTCAAGCTTAATAGGATCTGCTTGAGGTTTGTCTACCTGTATTCAAATAATATCTCATAGTAATATACCAATCTAAGGTGCGATAAAGAATCATCGTCAAAAAAGAAGCTCACCTGCCAAACATAGGCTGATCCATCACTAGAACGGCTAAGTATGTGGCCAGCATCAGGACTCAATTTTGACTGCAATATAAGACGTGAAAACCATTGAGTTATTACAGAAAGCAGAGAGAATTTCAGTGATGTATGGTGGTTGAAAAACCATGCTAACCTTTACAAAAAATGTACCAATATCACATCCACTGAAACTTTTGATAGGTCCATTATCAAGTTGAAGGACGTTAAAGAGATATATCCTGTAGAAGTTCATGAAATGCTTACTCAGAGATGCTAAAACAGATCAAAATTCAATGAAGTGATACATGATTTTCCTCAAGAATATTATCATGTTGAAAATGCAGCTTAGTAAAACTTGACAAACTAAATCAGTACCTGTTGTCCATGCATGAAGCTGAAATATATACACCATTTAAATCTTGGGACAAGCTAGATATGCCATATGATCTTGCCTGAAAGATAATAATCTGTTATTCAAAAACATGTATATTTTGTTACCACAGGTACTAAGGACCCAATACTGATATAGTGTTTGATATTGCTAGATATAAGCATAATATACGAATATGCAAGTTTTAATAAGTACATTCTAAATGCCTTATTCTTAATTATTTTATAGAATTAGTAATATGTGAAATAGTGACCAAAATTTCGTCACTAATACTTAGTGACGAATTTCTCGTCACTATTGATGTAATTGAGTGACTAAATGGTGACCACTTATAAGTTTCGTCACTGACTTTCTACCGATGACCAAAAATAATGACAAAAAATAATATCGTCACTATTTTCATCTAAATAGTGACCAAAATAAAATGTCGTCACTGAACTTTGGTCACTAAAGCCTCTTTTTCTTGTAGTGTAGCATCGTCTTTCCTGAATGCAAACACATCAAATATAATCTTGGCCTTACGGATTTTTATTCATTTAGGTAATGATATGCATTTTGTACATTAATAGACTCAGTCCCAAATGTTGAACTCCTGTCATTATTAAACAACCGAATCAAATGAATTGAAACCAAGTCTTTGGTTCTTTGTTGCTTCTCCGCAACTCTTTTCTCTATTATTTTCTTAAACGGCGGTTGGATTTTTTCCTATTTGTTATAATTCATAACTTGAATTGATATGCATTTTAGTTCATACATTTTACATATCAAAGATATTACTTTTATTACTACCTCCGTCCCAAAATTATTGTCCACAGACAAAAAACACACAGTTTTAGAAAAGTATCAACTTTACAGCTTTCTCTCTCTTACTTTTTGCACAAAGACAGTTTTACCCTTAATTAATTAATTTCCAACTTCTTTAAAGTTTGTAATAATAACTACAAATAAGGGTAATATGGTAAACTTAATTTATATTCCCTATCCATTTATAGAAGTGGACAATTAATTTAGGACAACCGAAAAAGGAAAGATGGACTATAAATATGAGACGGAGGTAGTATATGACAGTTATTTATAGTATGAGTAAGAAGGAGGAATGTGGAGACCATGTGTCGTGGAAGTATTAAAATAGCGGTATTAAGACTAGTCGGCAAGGCATGGTGAAGCCATCACCATTTTGCAATTTCACCACTTTGTCCTTTGCCTTCGGTTCCATTTCACACGTGAGACACAAATACCAAAACAACTTAGAGCACAAGGTGCAAACGACGAAGCACCCCTCGCCGTCCTAGGTGGCAAAGACAACGGCGAGCCGTTGCTCGCCGCCACACCAATCCCCCCTCGCCGTTGCTCGCCGTTGGTCACCTCCCCGTGGCCACGGCGAAGCAAAACCTCTGACACCATGTCAGATCTTTCTTTCTTTTTTTTTTTCTTTTTTTTTTGGGGGGGTTTTTTATTTGGAGATGTGTTTGCAGGTTTGTATATTTGAAGGTTTTGTGTTTGATATAGAGATGTACATGGTTGAAGATGATCTACGTTGTGAAATATGAATGAGCTAATGGAGTTTTTTTTTGGTTTGGCTTTGAAGAAGAAGAAGATGATCTACGTTGTGAAATATGAATGAGCTAATGGAGTTTTTTTTGGTTTGGCTTTGAAGAAGAAGAAGATGATCTACGTTGTAAAAGATGAAGTAGATTGCCAAGATAGTCCTTGTGGTTTAGTTAAATTGCATATGTTGTTTTTACAAGTTTGCATATAAAAGATGGAGTAGGGTATTTGTTTTTAAATTGCATATGTTGAAATGAATGTTGTTTTTACAAGTTTTTACAAGTAGATTGCCAAGTGTCGTATGTTTATTTATTTTCGTCCCGTATCGTATGTTTTTTTTTTCGTAAATCGTATGTTTTTTTTTTTTTCGTATTGTAACTTTTTTTATTTGATGAAATAAAATTAGTATGTTTTGTTATTTTTTAGTATTTGTTAAATGAATTTAATTTATTTAATGAAATGAATAAAAAAATAAATGTGTAAGAGGTGGGGCCCTAATGGGGAAGTTGAGGTTTGTTGTTTGGTGAGGGGGGTTTGTTGTGGTTAATTGAAGTTAAGGTGTTTTGATGATGTGACATGGTGGGGCCCGAATGAAGAGGGTGAAGCTTTCCTTTGCACCTTGTGCTCTTATGGTGAAGGTTTCACCTTTCTCTCTCTTTCTTATTTTATTATTTTTAGTTTTATGTGCGAGTATCTGTGAAGTATTTAGTATTGTATATTTATATAAAGAATGTATTCTAATAAAAGGTGAATATTTAATAGGGTATATATATATATATATATATATATATATATATATATATATATATATATATATATATATATATATATATATATATATCAAAGAATTATACCCAAGTATTTGTTTAACAACACTTGAGAATTAATGACAAATATGACTCCAAATATGAATAATACAAGCATGCTAGCTTAGCTTAGTGTATTTTTGGGAAAGGAGGATCCTATCACCTATACATTTGTGTCATTTACATTTGTGTAGAATTACTTACTATCTCTATTACAAATTTTTGTTTATATATATGGGAAAAGGTGAAGTCACATGCGTGTACTAGGCTACGAGTCAAATATTTAGTAAGAGAGTATATCTTCTCACGTCGATCTTGTATATGTAGCTTCAACTCAAATGTACTTTAGTAAATAATTAAATCAATTATTCACATTTTTGGCAAACACTTTGTACTTGTTTGTCTTCTTTTTTGCATAGGTCCCTGTAGCTCAAGAGTTAAAATATTTGCATAGGTGTAATTGTTTTCCTATTTTATGTAATTGTTTCAAGGACGAATAGTGTAATTGTTTTGAGCCACAGGGACGATTCATGTAAATTTATGTAATTAACTCCATGCCACGTCAGATTCATGTATACAATAGGAAGATTAAGATACAATAGGAAGATTAAGAAAGTTCGTTGATACGTAGGAATTGCGCCCTCGCAACAGGTTTTACCTCTCAAGGGATCTTGAGAAGCTTACAACCCCCACCAGGTAGTGTACCTGATCGTTGTAATATAGTATAGTGACAAGAACTGGGGGATTGATCGTTCAACTCAGAAATAGTGTCGCTAGGATTAGAAAGCCTACTAAACTAGGTCTAGAGGTGAGAGATGATTCTTTTTGTATTTTTATATTTTATGGAAAGCAAGTAAAATCTTGGGTTTTGAAAGAGTGGGCGGAATTAGTTGCTAGCTGTCACACCCCGCCACGGCGGAAACTCGTGGGTGTAACTTCATGGATATCATCACAACACCTGGTGTCTACATAGAGAACAACTACATGCACATAAATAGAGCAATGTACAAACACAAAGTGTTGTAACAATACCCCAAAATAAAATAACCAAAACAAAACATAAATCTAAACACAGATGATAAACCACTTCCAATGCAACTAAGGTCTCGTCTATCCACATCCTTCTATCTTATCCTTAGAAAGCTCACCTGAAAATGATGCTTAAAACGTCAACATAATGTTGGTGAGATTCATAGGTTTAAGACTCAACACACAAGGCAACCGAATTCACTGTGATTACAAAATATAGCTGGACAAATAGTTATAGTTATCATATAGCTACATGCATTTGCAAGTCAATATCCACACACAAAGGCAACAACACTCATAAGGCAACCATTAGGACGGCTCGTGTCCTCCGACCCCATAATCATCAATTAGGTCGCATGTGCGAGCAACAGGATAAGCATCCTCCTAATTGAATCCCATCAAACATCAATTAGGTCGCATGCGCGAGCAACAGGATAAGCATCCTCCTAATTGGATCCCATATACATATTAAACATCAATTAGGTCGCATGCGCGAGTAACAGGATAAACATCCTCCTAATTGGATCCCATAAACATCCACACAAGCAAATAATCACACATAGCATGCATACGATAACATTATAGGTCCAAGCTCTTTAACACCACACACATAATCACAGTAAATCAAATCATTTAAGTCAAGCATCATTCCCATCCCAAGTTTAAAACAAAGTAAAAATATGGGACTATGAACTCACCTCAAACCTTGCAGCTTCCACAACACAAATCACAAATCTAAACAACACAAAAATAATCCACATTACACAAGGTCAAGCTAAAAGCTACAACCCATGTAATATACATATGATGGATGTCTAAGACTCATATGACCCACCATGGATCTCTTAGACACCACACTAACCACTACCATAACTTAATACTCACTAAATCCCTTGCACTCTAAAACTCAGAAAACGCAGAATTTTTAAGTACATTCACTCACATGAAATCACGACAAATAAAGCTCATCAACTCACACCAAAAATTTACCATGGTCTCTTATAAGCATAGAAGCTAATCCCAAAAGGCCATGGACCAATAACACACACAAATACTCATAAGAAATTCAAACTTCTCAACTACTCAAATTCGGATCTGCACGCACACCAAAAAGTTTTGATTTTTAATAATTACTTCCACAAGTTTTTATCGCGAATCCTCTTCGTGGTAGTCTAATATAACCTAAAACTTAACTATTCCAGAAGGCCAAGTTCAAATACCACTTTTACAACCACATGACACCCTAAAACGTTTACCCAAAATCTGTCCCGGTTTGACAGCTTTGACACCTTAACAAAGAAAAATCAAAAGACCGACATCCCGAACTTGAAATCAATCGTGGCTGGACTTTTTGGAAAGCTCTTTCATTAAAATTCAATTTAGACCTAAAATTCGTGACCTAACTCATCACCATCTGTTATTTACACTCACATCTTTACAGCCTAACAAATCTGTCCAAACCCTAACTCAATAACTAGCATGTTTTACGCTCAATTCTCTTAACCAATCATCATACTATTATCATTAATTGATCCCAACATGTTTAATAACATTAATTTACAGAAGTTAACACAACCCTAATCCATCATACGTAATATTACATGAATACCAATAATTAATCAATTATATGGACATAGGGTTTAAGGATTTTACCTTGATTCTTGATTATTGCTTGAAAACTATAAAACCCTAATTTTTTTCTTCTTGATCTCCTTGTGTCGACTTCAATATGCAGGAAAAAGGGGGTTTGGGTCGTTTGTGGGGTAAATATGGGTTGGAGGTTGGGCTTGTTTGGGTTGGGATAGGATTCCTTGGGCATAAGAGTCATATTTGGACTCAAATTGGGTTTCCTTTTTCCCCTAAAATCCCTCTAGCCGAATTTTTACTTACATATATATATTTTTATTTATTTTTTATTAAATTAATTTATTAAACTCAAAACCTCATACTTTTCATATTTTATAAATGCCCGTAACCAATCCTAGCGTCTTACGCGATAAACCTCAGTTTTTACGACAACCCAGAAAAATATCATTTCCAAAAATAAAGTTTCCAAAAATAGAATTTCACACTCTTTTTGAAACATAACTCATAAAAACAAACTCCTCGTAACCCGCTAACGCTCAAGCACTTGAACGAAGACTCGTTACGCAAAAACACAAAAACACCAAAACTACACAAGTCATTTCTACACCACAAAGGTGATCAAAATGAACTTTTCTAAATTCCAAACTTACCAAATCACAATAAAACCATTTACGCAAAGGGATTTAGTGCTAAAACTCACCTATATCACTCATATATCACTTCAAACACCTAATATACACCAAACAAACGTCAACCGAGTCAAGACTATCAGTCAAACTGCATGCTAAAATCACGGTTGTTACATCATCCCCCACTTAGGGAAATCGCGTCCCGAGATTTCAACTTCTATAGTCACCACTCACAACAGCAAAAGAAAATTTATGGATTTTTAAGCGGATAAATACCACACCATAAAATCACAGAGAAAGAATCGCAAAAATGAGAACCGACTAAATACCCGAATTCACACGATAGAAAACATATCGATACTCCAACAATACACGAAAATAGATACACTACATCGATCAATAACACCAAAGATCCGAACGACTTCTCACAGGTAGGTACGATACTCTCGAACCAAATGAAAATTCAAATGCTAACCGCAAGACGCACTCACGAATAACAAATACCCATAAAACAAAACATTTATGAATACCCCGCATCTAACTCCCACAATCTAAAATCCAACTACAAACGATCTACTTCATCAACCACATCCGCAAACAAAATTGGGTACTTAAATTTCATCGGATCCTCACGTTCCCAAGTAAACTCAGGACCACGCTTAGAATCCCACCATACCTTTAACAACGCTATCTCACCATACTTCAACCCTTAACATCTCGATCCATAATCTTAACAGGTTTCTTGACAAAACGGAGAGTCTTGTCAACCTTATTCTCATCTAATGGCACATGCAGACTAGCATCCGCTAACCATTTCTTTCCATTAGATACGTGAAACGTATCATGCACTCTACTTCACTTCTCAGGAAAATTCAACCGATATGTCTCAAATACAATCCTTTCCATAAATCTCAAACGGTCTTACGTATTTCGGTGCTAGCTTGCCTTTCTTACCGAAACGCAACACACCCTTCCAAGGAGATACTTTTAACCTCACAATGTCACCAACACCAAACTCCAAGGGTTTACGGAAATAGTCCGCATAACTCTTTTGGCGATCTCTTGCTACCTTAAATCTTTCCTTAGTCAGAAAACCTTATTCGTAGTCTCTCGTTCTAATTCAGGACCAATTAGTTGGCTTGTTCCAACCTTTGCCCACAGAACATTCCATACAACTTTTCACACGACACATACTCCATACTAGAATGATAGTTGTTGATATAGGAGAACTCAGCTAAGGGTAAATTTATACCCTGGCTTCCTCCAAAATCAAACACACCCATACTCTCAGCTCACCATCCAACGCCTGATTTGTACGCTCACTTAGTTTACTCATTAGAGAATGATAAGTCGTACTCATCTACATACGCGTTCTCAAGACTCCATAACACGTTTACCACTATCGCGAAGTAAGTATTTCATCATGTTTCTTGCGACACTGATGAGGCGAAAAATGAACCATTTTTAGGGGGTCATTTAAGCCCGGAATTGAATTTATTTGATCAAATATTGCCCTAAATCGTTCCTTTTGTGATTTTAGGTACTTTGGGAGAGAAATCTGGAAAAGGAAGCAATTCGGACGTTTTTGGAGCATAAAAGTGAAGAAAACGCCAAAGTCTTAATTTTTCTTGCTGGGAACAGTAGGTTACGGCGTCAAGAAGAAAATCTTGATGGCGTCAAGAGTAATTTCCATGACGATCCAGTACATATTTGACGGCGCCACAAGGTAGGGCGTCAAGAGGAAAAAGCATGACGGCTGGAAACACATAACACTTGACGGCGTCAGATCTGGATCAAGGTAGTCCGAGGAGTATTTTGGCGGCGAGATGACGGCGTCACAAATTTGTTCTTGACGCCGTCAGACCCTATTTCCTATATATAGTTTTCTAATTTTCACATTAAAAAAAGAGAGAAGTTTTTGGAGAAACCCTAAGTACGAACTTGGTACGAATTTTCCAGGTTTTTCAAGGGTTCTTAGCCCTTGATACCTTTCATGTGTAATTGAGATAAGTATTCTTTTAATTCAATCAATATGTCTATGTGTTGGTTGTCTATATCTTGTTCTTGTCTTAATTCCATCATGCTAGGCTAGATCTATCTTGTGTTTGCTTGGATCTAATGAAACCTAGATGTTAATTATGTGTTGATTACTTGTTTATGGCTGTATTGGATGAATGAATTCGATGTTAGGCTTAAGAAAACTGGCAGATCTCCAATTGGTAACATGCTTGAACGTCTTAAGAAACATGAACTGACGTGCACTAGGTTTTATTGGTTGTATTTAATGCATGAGTAAATTCTAATGATCCCATGTTAGGAGCTTCTTAGCCGGCTCGACATAGGAGTGAAGTAGGCACTCATAGGATTGGGGAATTAAGTGCGCCACCCCATGAATGGTATTAAGGAATACAATCCGTCATCCACGCAACTATAACAAGTAATTAACGTGTAAAAGATATCTAGGGAGTAGTGAAATCTAAGTAAACACATTTTCTCCACTTATTGCTCACAACCTTAGTTTAATTTAGTTTATTTTCATTTTTAGTATTTTATTTTCATTGCATCTTTAGTATTGGGTTAGTTGACTAGCAACTAATTCCGCCCAAATCCTTCAAACCCGAGATTTTTACTTGCTTTCTAAAAAATATAAAAATACAAAAATAATCATCCATCATCTTTAGAACTAGTATTTAGGTTTTCTAATCCTAGCGACACTATTCCTAGCTGAACGATCAATCCTCCGATACTTGTCACTATACTATACTACAACGATCAGGTACACTGCCTGGTGGGGGTTGTAAGCTTCTCAAGATCCCTTGAGAGGTAAAGCCTGGTGCGATTCCCACGTATCAAGTTTTTGGCGCCGCTGCCGGGGAATAGTTATTGTCTAGGTTAGAATCTCTTTTTATTAGGTCTACTTGCTAGATTCCTTTTTAGTAAGATTTTTATTTTTATTTTTAGGTTTTCTTTAGTCTATCTTATTTCTTTGTGTTTTTGTTCGTAACTCTTCACCACCCGACATCATGGATGATAGGAACATCCTTGAACCCGTCATCCCACCACAACAAAACCCACCACTAGAACCTCTTAGGCCCCGAACCTTAGGAGAATATTCCCGACCTAGCCACCAAGGCTACCGAAACACCATTGAGCTCACCGGAGCCAATGTGACTCCCTTGCGATTCGACACCATCCGGTTGGTGCAAAGCGGATGTGCATTCCATGGACTTCGTTCCAAAGATCCAAACCAACATCTTAAGGACTTCCTAAAAATTGTAGATTCCATAGACCTAGGTGTTGAAACTAGAGAGACAACCCGATTACGCCTATTCCAATTCTCTCTACGGGATCAAGCTAGTCAATGGCTTGAGCGTTTACCCGCGGGATCCATCACCACATGGGATAATCTCACCAATCGCTTCCTTACTCAATTCTTCCCACCGGGGAAGACTGCAATGCTTAGAAATGACATTTTGATGTTTGAACAACATCAGGGTGAAACTTTCTACGAAGCTTGGGCCCGTTTTAAGGATCTCCTCCATAAGGTCCCTCATCATGGTATAAACCTTTGGTTATTAGTCCAGATTTTCTACGACCATGTTGACTATCACACTAAGCGCACAATTGATAGGGCCGCGGGAGGTAAACTGCGTGATAAGAACGCCGAGGAGTCCTGGGCAATTATTGAGGAGCTCGCCGCCGATAATCATGAGATGTGGGAGTTTAATCATATAATAAAAGTGGCCATCAATGCGGTCTCAACATCTGGAGGAACCACCGAAATCCCCGATGAACTCCTATGCAAACTCGAGGTAAAAGTTGACTATTTTGAGGAAAGGCAAAGGAGACCTTTAAGTCCTAGATGGGCTACTGTCAATTCTGTCTCGAAACCAACCTCGGCACCATTATCTGAGTCACCCTCTAGAGAAAATGTCGAGACTTTTCAAAACTATGCCCCACCTTGTTCCCCTCCCGAGGAGCTTAGCCCGGAGTTTGAAGCTAGGATGAGAGAATATATGGCGAATCACTTAGATCGGCTTGCTAGATTCGAGGAAGCAGTCTATAAGCAAAAAGAGGAGATGCAGGAGAAAATGATTGAGATGATGAGTCTATTAGAGGAGTATGCCAACCTGAGAACCCCCGAAAGAATGCTACTAAGGAAAGAAAGCGCCACTCTCACTACCCAATTTGTCAATTCCATCACAATTTTCCATAAGGATAACGAGAAGGTAGAAACCCCTGCTAAACAGACCTTAGAGAAACCACCAAAATCCCAACCCTTGAGTCACTACCTGAAACATGATATAAACGAAAACACCATAACAAATTGGATTAAAGGTGATGGGCGTAACCAACCTTCCAAACAGGGTTCGGAGAAAGAGGAAAAGGCAAAAGATGGGTATGATACGTTACCTGGGGGATCAGTATTCGAGAGGCTATTAGTACAAAAAGTGGCTACTAAGCAGATAACATGTGGGAACTTTGAGATACCAACTAGCATCGGGGACTTGAAATATCTTAGTTCTTTCGCCGACCAAGGATCGGAAGTAAATCTTATGCCCCTAACTATTTACATCCAACTGACGTCAAAAATGCCAGCCCCTACTCGTGTTAGGTTGTCCCTCGCTGGACACTCGTACGTATACCCCCTAGGAATCGCAGAAGATGTACTAGTTAATGTCGCAGGGTTCATGATCCCATTGATTTTATGATCATCGATGATAAAGGAGATGGATGCATGCCAATAATCCTTGGGGCACCATTCCTCGCCACCGCTAGGGCTGTCATTAAGTATGAAGGTAGGAAAATTGAGCTCAAATCTGGAAAAAGAAATATTAGCTTCCCCATGACTCCGCGAAGTGGGCATGAGAGTTTGAGTTGGAGAAAGATTAAAAACAACATTGACACGACACCCATTCGTGTTCAGAATAAAATTCTTGCATGGGAGGCAAGAATCAAAAGCTATAAGGAGGCTAAATATGAAAGAAGCAAAAGCAATAAGGTTCAGGTCGAATTCGAACACACTCAACCCGCTGAAAATCATGTACCATTTGAGGAAGGGAACTTGGTACTCTTGAGACACTTGGAAGCAAAGATACCACCCGACAAACCAAGTCCTTGGTGGTATGGGCCTTTCACAATTGAAGGCGTGAGCCAAGATGGGATCGCTAACTTGAGAAGTGAAGTAGGTGGAATAGTGATTGCAAGTATCGATAGGTTAAGGCACTACCATCATGACAGTAATAATCACAACTACATGGGGTATATCATTTCAAGGGATGAGGTCACGTAGTAACCCATGACCTTGAGTCTAGCTACAAGACTCGTAAATAAAGAAAAGCGCTTCTTGGGAGGCAACCCATGTTTTGTGTGATTTTACTTTGTTTGTTTGTTATTTGCTTCTGTATGCATGCTTTATTTTTATTGTTGGTAGATCATGTTTCTCAACTAAAAAAATGGAAATACTTTACTTTGTTGTTTTGGCCTAGTCTTAACTCCACCTAAAAGTATTTTTGCAAAAGATAAGTGTAAGGGGAAACCTCAAATATGTTTTTAAGAAACAAACCGATCATGATTCTCCACAATATTAAATGAACATGTATATTCGTATTTGTTAGAGTCAAATGCTTGTATTGAGTCATAATGAAGTTTTGCAGGATTTTCCAGGAAGTAGGACCAAGTTTTTCCAGAAATTTTCTGGAAACTTAACATAAGAATTTCTGCAGGTCACTTCTGATGGCGTCAAGAATTAATTCTTGACGGCGTCACGTGTAAAAAAATCTGGAAATTTTACCGGTTTTGTTTTTCTAACGGAGTCTTATGGTTTTTGTGAATTATTAAGTTTTATAATCTCCAGGAAATCTGCAAACTTCATTCCACAAGCATTATATCTTATCTTGTTTTCTAGGATTTAGTAACTTATATAGGATGCCGCCGATTTTACGCGAGGTTGTCTTGTCTATTTTCTCAGGATTTACAGGTTATGTATGACAAGAAGATGATTTATATTCTGGAAGGGAAGCTTTGATTGTTCATTTTCTTGGAGGAAGATTTAACCTGGCCACCTTATTATCCATACCGAGCGAATCAGGGGAGTATTTGATTTCATTCTTTCTACTTTTTCACTTTTACATTCTTTACTTGAACATTGGGGACAATGTTCATCTTAAGTGTAAGGGGAGGGTAAAAAGATGATACCTTACATATGCACTTTCGCTTGAGTTTGTTTGTTTAATGGTAGATGTGTAATAAAACTAAAATACTTGTTAGTGTAATTTTAGCGCCAAATTTAGAATTTTTTACAACATTTAGGAGTGAAACTTTAGCCATAGCAAGCGTATCATGGATAGGAGATTGTATGACTAGCACATAACCGTATATTCAGAAAAATTTTCCACCCAAATATGTGAGGTTCGCCTTTAGATTTGATAGGAAAAGCATTTACTATTAGTGCTTATGAGTGTACCGGTAGCATTTAGATTCTAGAACTTGCGTTAGTGATGCATCCCGAGACCGCTAGTGAGACTACATTCGTGTAGTAGGATTTACTACATGATAAGAGGCATTAGGATCACCCTTGTATTAAACCCGTATCATAATTACTTGACCATTTAAGTCATATTACTTGGCTAGTTAAGTCAACTAATTTTTCCCACACCCTTAGCGTTGTACTCATTTTTAGTACACGAAACCCCTAGTACACCCCTCCGAGCCTATCTTTTCGTTTCTAACTTTAAGCATTTTACTTAAAGAAAGAATTTGTTACACCCCACTTAAATGTACAACCAAATCGGCTTAGCCTTCCGTGTATGCGCTCATTTTTAGTGCATTATTGTTATTTGTTAAACCCTAAGTTAACTTTCTAATTGGTTACATGGTTGCTAAGTCGAGTCATATCCTTGTACATGTTGTTTTGGGACGATTGGGACTCATGGGTAAAGTACTTATTTTATGGAGTAATGGGGAAGAACATCATTTATTACCCCCATACGTACGTTAATCTTAAAGGTACTCCAAGTGTTTTGATTTTCTTAATTCGAGTCATTAGATTAGTTTATTGTAAAGTATGTAAAAATTCAAGTGTAAGGGGAATGTTTATTCTCTATGATGTATTATTTTGGATGGTAGGATAAGAGTGTATGCAAAAAAAAAAAAAAAAAAAAAAAAAAAAAAAAAAAAAAAAAAAAAATCGATAAAAAATAAATAGAAAAAGAGAAAAAAAAAAAAAAAAAAAAAAAAAAAAAAAAAAGAGAAAAAATATACGGACTACCATCCCTTTTCATTCTATGTTCATTTTTATGTTTTTGTTATTTTTCATTTATTAGCTTAAGTCGAGTCTAGTCTTGGCTTAGCAACGCCACATTGTACATGTAATTAACCAAGATTGTTAACTCGCCACCAGTAAAACTTCCTTTATCCAACAAAACCGTGTATTTCATATCCCTACACCTAACGTTACAACCTTTTAAAATACCTCTTTGATAGTTTATCCTAGGTGCTTACGCCATGTGGTGGAGGTTTGATCCTTTCCCAAGCCTATGGTAATCTATTTTGCTATGACAGGTAGTGAGAGATATCTTCCGTTTCCATATTGTAATTTATACTTTATTACACCCGAGAGATGTGCGTATCTAAACACTATTTGTGAGGTGCTTGTGTATGACCTCCGTGCTTGTCTATTGGTCTTTAGTGGAACGATTATTTGTTGTAATTACTTTTATATTAGTGTTAAATGACCCCTAACTTGTATTTTGAGTAGAATAAAAGCGCATTTGCTTGAGGACAAGCAAATCTCAAGTGTAAGGGTATATGATGAGGCGAAAAATGAACCGTTTTTAGGGGGTCATTTAAGCCCGTAATTGAATTTATTTGATCAAATATTGCCCTAAATCGTTCCTTTTGTGATTTTAGGTACTTTGGGAGGGAAATCTGGAAAAGGAAGCAATTCGGACGTTTTTGGAGCATAAAAGTGAAGAAAACGCCAAAGTCTTAATTTTCCTTGCTGGGAACAGTAGGTGACGGCGTCAAGAAGAAAATCTTGACGGCGTCAAGAGTAATTTCCATGACGATCCAGTACATATTTGACGGCGTCACAAGGTAGGGCGTCAAGAGGAAAAAGCATGACGGCCTGGAAACACATAACACTTGACGGCGTCAGATCTGGATCAAGGCAGTCCGAGGAGTATTTTGGCGGCGAGATGACGGCGTCACAAATTTGTTCTTGACGCCGTCAGACCCTATTTCCTATATATAGTATTGGGAATTAAATAATCAGAAGAATCAGCATAAAGGTTTAAGGAAATACATCAAGTATGTTTCTGCTGATAAAGCACAAAGCACGTTTCCACTGATGGATTCTGCTGAAGAACGTTTTCTACTGAAGGTGTTTCTGCTGATGGATTCTGCTGATACTTCTATGACTCATACGAACAGCTGTGTAGATAAGTACAACTTATTCTACTGATTCATATACAAGATAATATCTTTGTTGTAGTCATCAAATTGAACACTCCAAGTGAGTTGTAATCCTAGATACATGTTGTATCTTAATGACTCACATGATAAGTCATAAAACTAGCTAGAATGTAGCTTAGTCATAAGCTAGTATTTAGATGAGTCATATAGATTGTAAAAGATCTTTTCCTTGGACTATAAAAGGAAGATCTTAGGTGTGATATGTATATACCAAGAGAGATGCTAAGTACATGATATAGACATATACATAGAGAAAAACATTAGAACAAAACACAAGATTCAAGGTCTTTGTAACCCTAGTGATAGTGAAGATCACTCGTATTATTCTGAATAATAATGAATCGTTTGGTGAAATACTTTCATTGTTCTTTGTTAAATAAACACAAGCATCACAGTTCCATTTCTAATATTACTTCTAAAGTGTGGTTAAGTAGATTCCGCATACTTAATCATATTCACTCAAAATATCATATTTACACATTACAAAGGTCCAACACCTCATAGTGTGTGATCAAATCAAGTGATCCTCTCAGTTGGTATCAGAGCTTCCAGGTTGATATATTTGATTTAGATAAAGAAGAAGAAGAAATAGACACAGAATCTGTTCAAACAAATGTTGCTGCAAAGTTGCCAGTTCTCAAACAGAATGAGTTTGAATTGTGGAGGTTAAGAATAGAACAGTTTTTCCTGGTGCAGGATTACACTCTCTGGGAAATCATTGAAGATGGAAACTCTTTCAAACCCACAACCACTTTATCAATAGTTGAAGGTAGGGAAATTTCAGTTGTTCAAACTATCCCTACAACTGCTGATGAAAGAATAAAGAAGAAGAATGACCTCAAGGCCAGAAGCATGCTGATGATGACCATTCCAAATGATCAACTTATAAACTTCAGCAAATTCAAAGATGCCAAGTCATTATTTGAGGCAATTGTTGCAAGATATGGAGGGAATGAAGCCACAAAGAAGACCCAGAAAACCCTTCTCAAACAGCAGTTTGAAAATTTCTCATCAACCATGAATGAATCTCTTGACCACATGTTTACAAGGCTACAGAAAATTGTGAGTCAACTTGCTGTTCTTGGGGTTGATATACCTCAAGAAGATTTAAAGTCAAAATTTCTGAGAAGCTTACCAGAAGAGTGGGCTATGCATGTTGTTGCTTGGAAGAATAAACCAAACATAGACACTATGGATCTTATAGATTTGTATAGCAACTTTAAAATTGTGGAACAAGAAGTAAAGAAAACTGGTGTCTCTAGTTCATATACTGGGAACATTGCTTTTATGTCATCTCCTAGTATCTCAAACCCAGTTAAAGATGAAAAGGTTGATAGTGGAGCTGGTGCTGCTAGTTCATCAAGCAGTACCTTTGGTATATTGAATGAAAAGGCTTGTTGTGCCTTTTTCACAAGCCAGAATAATGGGTCCTTGCTTACTCATGAAGATCTCTTAGAAATCAATGATGATGATTTAGAAGAGATGGACCTAAAATGGCAAATTTCTATTCTTAGCATGAGGGCTAATAAATTCTATCAGAGGACGGGGAAGAAACTCACTATCAGCAGCAATGATACTGCTGGTTTTGACAAGTCAAAGATAGAATGCTATAACTGTCATATGTTGGGGCACTTCTCAAGAGAATGTAGAAGGCCAAGACAGCAAGATAGCAAGAATAGAGGTTTTGGATGCAAGTCCAAGACAGGGGAATCAACCAATCCAAAGGCTTTGGTAGCTATTGATGGATTAGGATTTGATTGGAGCTTTATTGCTGATGAAGAAGAAGAAACTTCTCCTCAGACAGCTCTTATGGCTTTTACCACAGAGGGACATTCATCAGCAGATACTGAAGATCAAGGATTCTCAGACAGTGGATGTTCAAGGCACATGACAGGCAACAAGTCTTATCTCTCAAATTTTCAATCAGTAGATGGAGGCTATGTTACCTTTGGAGGAGGAATTGGAGGAAGAATTACTGGTAAAGGTACTATTAAAACCGGTAAATTAGATTTTGAAGATGTGTACTATGTGCAAGAGCTTAAGTATAATCTTTTTAGTGTCTCACATATGTGTGACAAAAAGAACAAAGTTCTCTTTACTGACACTGAATGTCTTGTATTTTCTTCTGATTTTAAGATGCCTGATGAAAGTCAAGCACTTCTTAGAATTCCAAGAAAAGGCAACATGTACAGTGTTGATATGAAGAAAATTGTTCCAAAAGATTCTCTTACTTGTCTTATTGCTAAGGCCACATTGGATGAATCTATGAAATGGCATAGGAGGCTTGGTCATATTAACTTCAAAACCATAAATAAGATTGTCAAAGATGGTTTGGTAAGAGGTTTACCTCAAAAACGATTTGAAAATGATCAAACATGCATTGCTTGTCTTAAAGGCAAACAACATAAAGCCACTTGTAAGCCCAAAATTTTTAACTCTATCAATCAATCATTGTTTATGCTGCATATGGACTTATTTGGTCCTACAAATGTTAGAAGTTTGTTGCATAAGAGATATTGTCTAGTTATTACTGATGACTTTAGTAGATTTACATGGGGTATTCTTTTTAGGTACTAAGGATGAGACTTCTAGCATCCTTAAGACCTTCATTACAGAGATAGAAAACCTAGTAAGCAAAAGAGTAAAAGTCATTAGATGTGATAATGGGACAGAATTTAAAAATAGAGTTATGGATGATTTCTGCAAAGAAAAAGGTATTAAAAGAGAATTTAGTGTTGCAAGAACTCCACAACAGAATGGAGTTGTTGAAAGGAAAAATAGAACACTAATAGAAGCTGCTAGAACTATGTTAGCTGATTCTAAGTTGCCTATAACTTTTTGGGCAGAAGCAGTCAACACTGCTTGCTATGTTCAAAATAGAGTTTTAGTTGTAAAACCTCACAATAAGACATCATATGAACTTTTTAGAGGTAGAACTCCTGAGATAGGATTTCTTAGACCTTTTGGATGTCATGTGACAATTCTAAATACCTTGGACCATCTTGGAAAGTTTGATGGAAAAGCAGATGAAGGATTCTTAGTTGGATATTCTATCAATAGCAAAGCATTCAGAGTATACAACATGAGAACTAGAAGAGTAGAGGAAAATCTACATGTGAAGTTTTTGGAAAATAAAACCAATGTAGAAGGTCAAGGTCCCAAATGGCTATTTGATCTTGAAACTCTATCCAAATCAATGAATTATGTGCCTTTTGTTGCAGAAACTAATGAATTTTCAGGTTCACAAACTGCTGATGCAACAAATGGAGAAGGATTAGAGAAAGAGACAGATCAAGATTATGTGATAATGCCAATATGGACAAATTCAAGTGTGGATTCAACTTCAATAAATGGTGAATCTTCTTCTGGAAATTCTAAAGAAGATGTTGAAGATGAATACAAGGAAGAAAGAGCTAAGGAACAAGAGTTTCAAGTCAGAAGTAACACTGCTGTTTCTGCTGATAAGCAAATCGTTCCCACTGATAAGCAAAATGTTTCTGCTGATGGACCATCAGAAGAAACACAAGCAAATCTCTCAGAAAATGAGGTGGATTTGAACAACCTTCCACCTGATTATCAAGTTCTTTCTACTCCACACTCAAGGATTCACAAAGTCCACTCCCTGGACAATGTAATTGGAGATGTACAATCAGGAGTGAAGACAAGACAATAATTGATGTCTTCAGATCAACAAGGGCTTCTTGATGCCCTTTATGCTTCAAAACAACATGAGTTTTCAAACTCTTGTTTATTTGTATGTTTTCTCTCACAAGATGAACCAAAGAACATTCATAAAGCCCTAGAGAATTCAAGCTGGTTGGAGGCTATGCAAGAGGAGCTTCTTTAGTTTAAGATTCAAAAGGTATGGGTGCTAGTTGATTTACCAAGTGGTGTAAGGGTAATTGGCACTAGATGGGTTTTTAGGAATAAAAGGGATGAAAGGGGCATATTGATAAGAAATAAAGCTAGATTAGTAGCTCAAGGGTACACACAAGAAGAAGGGATAGACTATGAAGAAGTTTTTGCTCCAGTAGCAAGGATTGAAGCCATTAGACTCTTTTTGGCTTATGCTTCATTTATGGGATTCACAGTTTATCAAATGGATGTCAAGGGTGCTTTCTTATATGGTACTATTGAAGAGGAGGTGTATGTTTCACAACCTCCTGGTTTTGTTGATCCTGACCATCCAGATAAAGTGTACAAGGTTGTTAAAGCTCTATATGGCCTACATCAGGCACCAAGAGCTTGGTATGAAACACTGGCTTCCTACTTAATTTCAAATGGATTTCAAAGAGGCAAGATAGATCAGACACTTTTCACCAAGAAGCATAAGAAGGATCTTTTGCTAGTTCAAGTGTATGTGGATGATATCATCTTTGGATCTACAAGGAAGGAGATGTGTTTGGAGTTTGAGAAGCTTATGCACAATAAGTTTCAGATGAGTTCCATAGGGGAACTTACATTTTTTTTGGGTCTGCAGGTTAAACAATCAAGAGAAGGAATCTTTATTAGTCAAGACAAATATGTTGCAGAGATTCTTAGAAAGTTTCAATTTGCTGATTCCAAAACAGCAAGCACACCAATTGATCCTGAGAAGCCACTTCTTAAAGATGTAGAAGGAACTAATGTGGATGTACACACATACAGATCTATGATAGGTTCTTTGATGTATCTCACATCATCAAGACCTGATATCATGTTCTCTGTTTGTGCTTGTGCAAGATATCAAGTAACTCCTAAGGTTTCTCATTTAACAGCAGTCAAGAGAATTTTTAGATATCTCAAGGGTCAACCTAGGTTGGGTCTGTGGTATTCTAAGGAGTCATCTTTTGACTTGGTAGCATACTCAGATAGTGATTATGCTGGTGCTAGCTTGGACAGAAAGTCAACAACCGGAGGATGTCAATTCCTTGGATGCAGACTTATCTCATGGCAGTGTAAGAAGCAGACAATGGTGGCTACTTCAACAACTGAAGCTGAATATGTAGCTGCTGCAAATTGTTGTGGTCAAGTTCTATGGCTTCAAAACCAACTTCTTGATTATGGGTACAATTTCTTACATACCATTATTCATATTGATAATAGTAGTACAATTTGCATTATTAAAAATCCAGTGCAACATTCTAAAACAAAACACATTGAAATAAGACATCATTTTATTAGAGATTGCAATGAAAAGAGGTTAATTCAAGTAATGAAAATTGCTTCAGAACAAAACTTTGTAGATCTTCTTACAAAAGCTTTTGATGTTGGAAGATTTCTGTACTTGGTAGCAGGTATTGGAATGTTTAATCTTTAAATTTTTCAAAATAATGTGTTCTTGTATATAGATTTTGTTAATGCATCTAACTTTGTTATCTAAAACTACTATTACCAATATTTAAAGTTATTCATACAGTTAGTTCTATGATTATTCTAATTCAAGACAAGTACTTTGTACTTTGTTTATTTGGTTTTAGACTAACAGTTTCAGGTATGAATATTTGAGCTCAAAGGCTATTTCAAGTGAAATCTGCTGATCAAAGCTGCTGATCATTGCTGCTGAAAGCTGATCATTGCTGCTGATATGATAGATTCATGATAGACAGAGTTTGGGATTTCAAAACTCCTTAAAACTTCTTTCTTGGAATCTGATTATGATATTTCACCTTGAATTGATAAATTAGTTGATCAGGTAATAACTGATACAACTCACTTTCTATCATTTTATACTCTCAAGTATAATGTAACTAATCTACGGATATCTGATAGAAAGAACAGCGAGCAACAGTGAATCTAACACTTGTGTTAGAGGTAACAAATGCCACGAGCTGGAAACCCTGTAAAGAAAGCCTTTTGAATAGGTTTATATGTACACAGGCAGTTATTTATAACTGAAAACATTGGTTCTCACACAACCAGAGGTTGCTTTAAACCGAAATTTTGATTAAGTGTTAGTTACCACATTTAATCCCTTCAAAATGGTTAGAAGCAATATGATTTTTATCATAAAATCATGTTCATATTGCTAAGTCAAATATTTCTTAAAAAGGATTTTCAAAAAGGCTCAGAAAATCATTTAATGATGGATTATGAGTCAATGCTCAGTGATTCACCACTCATAGGAGGTTACACACCTAGAAGTGATGAGGGCAGAATCTTAAACTCTTAAGGAATTGATGGCTTCATGTACAAATTGTCTGAAAACATGAAAATTGCTAGATCAGATGATGGTTATATGATATGATTGTGAGAGATCTTCCAAACAGGGGAGGAAATTGCTCAGGAGAGAAATAAATCTCAGGGGAGGTTACAAAAGCCCTTTAAAGGAAGATTAACCAAAAAAAAAGAAGGAAAAGATAAGAGCATACAAGATGATGACATGGTTTCTACTGATAAAGAACAAGAACAAAGCTGATAGGAGAAAGTTCTATCTAGATCAAAAGATGAAAGGTTTCAAGTTCAGTTCACTACGTTTGTTCATCACTTCCAAAGACATGCTGAAAAATAATTTCTACTTCATGGAACAAGCATCCAAGATACACAGCATCTTTGCCTCTTATAATTCTTCAAGTTGTATATTGCACCATCTTTTAGTCCAAGATTGGAGCAAAGAACAGAAAGCAGATGAGTTACAGAGAAAGACATTCAATCACTCAAAAGAGAAGAAAGTTCAGATCACAGTCTGACAATGAAGTGTTTGAAAGATCTTCACAAAGTCCTCATTTAATTCAGAAAAACATGTTTGAATGTAATTCACATGTTTAGGGGAGGATTGTTGGGAATTAAATAATCAGAAGAATCAGCATAAAGGTTTAAGGAAATACATCAAGTATGTTTCTGCTGATAAAGCACAAAGCACGTTTCCACTGATGGATTCTGCTGAAAAACGTTTTCTACTGAAGGTGTTTCTGCTGATGGATTCTGCTGATACTTCTATGACTCATACGAACAGCTGTGTAGATAAGTACAACTTATTCTACTGATTCATATACAAGATAATATCTTTGTTGTAGTCATCAAATTGAACACTCCAAGTGAGTTGTAATCCTAGATACATGTTGTATCTTAATGACTTACATGATAAGTCATAAAACTAGCTAGAATGTAGCTTAGTCATAAGCTAGTATTTAGATGAGTCATATAGATTGTAAAAGATCTTTTCCTTGGACTATAAAAGGAAGATCTTAGGTGTGATATGTATATACCAAGAGAGATGCTAAGTACATGATATGGACATATACATAGAGAAAAACATTAGAACAAAACACAAGATTCAAGGTCTTTGTAACCCTAGTGATAGTGAAGATCACTCGTATTATTCTGAATAATATTGAATCGTTTGGTGAAATACTTTCATTGTTCTTTGTTAAATAAACACAAGCATCACAGTTCCATTTCCAATATTATTTCTAAAGTGTGGTTAAGTAGATTCCGCATACTTAATCATATTCACTCAAAATATCATATTTACACATTACAAAGGTCCAACACCTCATAGTGTGTGATCAAATCAAGTGATCCTCTCATATAGTTTTCTAATTTTCACATTAAAAAAAGAGAGAAGTTTTGGGAGAAACCCTAAGTACGAACTTGGTACGAATTTTACAGGTTTTTCAAGGGTTCTTAGCCCTTGATACCTTTCATGTGTAATTGAGATAAGTATTCTTTTAATTCAATCAATATGTCTATGTGTTGGTTGTCTATATCTTGTTCTTGTCTTAATTCCATCATGCTAGGCTAGATCTATCTTGTGTTTGCTTGGATCTAACGAGAATAATAATATGACATTAGTCAATCGCATTCCCAAATGTGAGTGCGATCCGAGATGACAAGTTAAGGTCGTACTCCCATCAATTGGAAGATTTCAAAACAATGGATAATGAAAACAACATACGAGATTCAAAAGCATAAGAAGAATGTTCACACTCAGAGTTGAACAATAAAATTACTAGTGGAATTGACAAAGTACACCGAATGTCGATATCATCAAAAGGAAATATAGTAAAGTAGCGAAAATGTTTCAGAGATCACCGCATCGTTCATAAGAGGTTAAAGTAAACAAACTCATTAATACATATCAGAGTACTACACATACGTGTAAGGATTTGAAAAGTGAGTAACACATATATGTACGGGTATCCTCATACAATACTAGTATTGATGTTCGAGGAAGAAAATAAGAAAACACGAAGTACACGATAATCGGAGTGGTCAGCGTATAAATAACCGACCGATATAAAGTAAATAGTATGACATCATAAGATAGGCATGAGAGAGCGAAATAATGACTAGGTGATATATTCATTAGTCATATAATAGAAGTATGGATGCAAAATAGAGCATATAAGTTACCTAGGAGCAAGCGTACGCGGATATCGAACAATGGTGAAAGACTTAAAAAAATTTGAAAATCAGTTATAGTTTAGGTTTTGATAACGACCTAATTCGCTATAACTAATGCTCTGATGCCATTCTATAACACCCCCAAAATTTACAACGCAGCGGAATACCAATTTGGGTGTCACTTCATAATTCATAAAAACAGGTTACATAAAACGACCTCAAAAGAGACGTTTAATAAAATGTCACATTCGATTTGATAAATCAGAGTACAAAGGTCCCAACAATTTATATTTAAAGCTTAAGTTACAAGAGTTCAAAAATGACTCATTTGCATATTTAGAGAAAATAATTATCGAATATAAAGAAAACAAGTCCTTCAATGTTTGATATCCACGCGACTCCGATTGCTCCCAATGCTCAGCTAGCAAATAATACCTAAGAAAATACATGCTAAAAAGTCAACATAAAGTTGAGTGAATTCATAGAGTTTAAATAAGTAATCAGTTGAATACAAGATAATTCAGTTTAAATACGATGGGCTACGTTGTTATACGCCCATAATTAAGTTGACATGTAACAAATACAAGTCGGGAAATAAGATTTATAGCATTGAGCTCATGAAACCGAACCTTGACCTGGTTTAAATGCCCCTCACAAGGTATTCAATTGCCATTTACCTCAATTCTCAATATTATATGTCCGTTTGACCAACAGTTGTCAAATGAGCGCTACTCACCCGGACAGGCCCGCCAGGCCAAATATGCATATCTATAATATTAGCGTTTACGCACGTAATTAACGGTTCATGAAATTAGAGACTTGATGGCAAAGGTACTCAATGTCTATAATTATGTAATCGTGAAACTACTTGTATTCCGTTTGTAAAACTATCATGTATCCCCCTTGCGAGGTTTATAAAACAATTAAATAAGTAAAAGCGAGGCTATGAACTCACCTTGGAAGGTAGTGACGTAAGTAACACAACGGTGCCAGAAAGTATGGCAGAACGGTATAAGGAAGTATAGCACAACGATAAGGAATCAGCACGACCTAAGAAAAATATAATAGTCGCGTCTTAGGTATTTAACAAGAAAGTACCAAATAAATTTTACGAAAGTATTTATATACTTTTGACATTGTACATATTTTTGTAAGTTCACAAAAGTATAAAAGTTTAGTTTTTATAAAAAAATAGTAACAAGCCAAGCCCTATTGATGAATAATTCAAGGGTCGAGTTTACGTCCTTTTTATTTCTGTAAATATTATGTTTAAAGGCTTATTTAGTCTATTCTTCAAAGAGTGGGTCTTCCACTTTGGTTTATGTCTATGTGGTCAAATTGCTCATATTAATACTTATTGGTCGTGTTTCGATTTTTAGATATATAGTTGTCCCGACTTGGTCAGTACATTATTTCAATCCCATAACTATTTTGACTTGTTTCTTATGTCCCAAACGATGTATCATCTATTTTTAGTGGTCTATAGTCTTAAATATATCATATCACTAATGAAATTACAAGTTCAAATTCCTAGTTCAACGCAGAAAGTTTGGCAGCTCACAGCAGTCCTACGAAAATGACCATAAGTAGAGTTCTACAACCCCGATTGAGGTGAGGTTTTCGGCTATGTTTAAGTCTAGATGTTTCCTACATTTCATAAAACTGGGCCGACCTCCAGAAATAAACAGAACTATGAGCTTTTTCTAAATGAAATCTGGTGTGCAGATTTTGACACCTTTCGCCATTTTGGCTCTAATTTACTCATCGGGATGAGTTATAAGATGCGCCACCCGGCGAAACGACCACAAGACATAGCTCTATCACCCTATCTAATTACCTCAGTTCCATAGCTTACTGAGTTGTGCAGACTATTCCATATTTGGGGCTGATTCAGAATTCAGGTTCATACAACCTACTTGGGCTTGTTATAGCTTATTTTCATGATTAAAACTTTATGTACAATGCCAAATACTTATAAAATCACTATTACATTATAGAAAAACATAAAATTACAGTAGTCTATTATAACCAAAATGAATAAAAACGAAGTAAATAAGTATATCTTACAAGGTGATGATGAAAATAACAATACAAGGACAACTACAAATCAACCCTTAATCCTTCTAGTCTTTAATCATTGTCTTCAAGACTTCAACCCAACTTGCTATAGCCTTGGAGAACTTTTGTACTTAGTCTTCTACTTCAGCCTCTAACTCCTTCTGTAACTCTTAAGATGGAGGAGATTATGGTACCAAAAGAACCAAGTAACTAGTAAACTAAATAGGCCTTCAATTTTGGTGTATAAAGTTTGTAGTTAAAATCAAAGTGAGATGGTGTTTGGGGTTGTTGGAGCTGACGGCAAACAGGAAACAAATAAATTTAGATGAGTTTTTTGGTTACAACAAATTAAGAGATAAGTTAGTTGATATTTTGCACAAGTTACTACATAAGCCACGTGTGTTGTATGCATGTGAAATGGCCTAACAACACAACACTTCACCATGACGTGTCGTTTGGTGTATTTAAAAGATTGAATTATGTTAATTTTGTGATAACTTTGAACTTGCGGGTATAGTTTGGTCCCGGTAATTACTAACGTTAAGCCCTTAAGTTACGAAAAAAATACAATACTTATAAAAATATTAAAACTTATCAATATACTCAAACTAAGTATATCAAATGAGTGATAAATTTAACGGAGTGCGTATACACTATTAAAACTCACTAACGTAAGTTCAAATACGTAAAAAGTACAAAGTCTATGTAAAATGATAAAATGGCAATAACTCATATAAAATATGACTATTAGTAAAAATAAAATGTCTAGAATACGTAGACTCATCATAGTTTTGTGTTGGTCGCGAGGAAAGTTTACACGACTAAACTTTCGTAATTAATAAAGTAATAATAATAAATAATAAAAGTAATATTATTTATTATAAAAGTAATAATAATTAAAATTAAAATAGTTAAATATAGACAGAGGTGAACAAAAATGTTCAGAGTGTAATAATTCGAATCAGAGTAAATAATGATTTTTAAAATAGGATTGTAAGAAAACAATGATGCATAGAAAGTGGTGACTGGACATAGTCTAGTCGCGGTTGAATTAATTGAAGGTGTTATGATGAAACGCGGATAACTTCCGACGAAGTTAATTATTTAAAAATAGAATAGTTAAATAATATTAAGATTAATGACATGAAAATTTTGAAATGTCACAGCACGTACCCCTTAAGAAAGCGACGTCCCGACGCTCAATTCTTCTTAATCATTTTTGGTCGTTTCAAAGATTTTTAAGATGGAAGCATGTATAAAAAAAAACCATGTTGAAACTCGGGTTGATGGTTGTGATTGTAGAATGTCTATTTTCAAATTTTTAGGAATCATTAGTTGAAACGAAGTTTAAATCAGTCATATCCTTAAGACGTGATTCAAATATGATGTATAAAACATGCAATTTGAAAGATAGGGCTTGGTGTCATTATAAATATAAGTTATAATTTTATTTTATTTTTTTATTTTATTTTTCTTTTTTACAAAAGAGGGTGGTTAGAACCGACTCTCTAACTTAAGAAGGTCATTTTGGTAATTTAAACACTTGTGTATTTGTAAAATTTTCATAAAGACGCATAAAATTTTTATAGAAGCCCATGGAGGTGCTCAATGCATTTTGTGTTCGGGATTTTGACAAAGTAAAAAGGTAGCAACAAAGATAGAACAAGTGATAGAAATCACCTAATGTGTAAGCAATGGTATAAGGGAACGAATAGAATGTCATGAGGGTCCTTAAAGGAAAAGTAGGATAAGAGTGTTGGCGATAAGACGATAGGAGACAAGGAATTTATCAAGTCGTCAATTTGTGAAAGCGAATAATAGTACATTACTATTAGCTTATCAAGCTCGCGGCGGTCGATATAAAATTGGAAAAATCCACATAACAAATTACGAGTCGAGAGGAGTTCATAGCCCAAAGGATGGTTCGTACACACACTATGGTGGATACGCATAAGCCCACTCATTCATAACTCGTCACTTACATAAATAGGCGTCCCAATCCATGTAAGTGAAGAACTATGAATTTATGGTTCGGCAGTTTATAATTTCCTTATTCAAATGAAGAAGCGTCCCAAATCATTTCAATAAGATGATTATAAATCATCCTACTTAAGTATGTCCATCACAAAACAAAATACACAACAAGATTAAGTGCTAAAATAAATAAAAGGATGTCTACTTAACGACTTGATTCATCAAAATCATGAGAAGAAGTAACGAGAATAATAATATGACATTAGTCAATCGCATTCCCAAATGTGAGTGCGATCCGAGATGACAAGTTAAGGTCGTACTCCCATCAATTGGAAGATTTCAAAACAATGGATAATGAAAACAACATACGAGATTCAAAAGCATAAGAAGAATGTTCACACTCAAAGTTGAACAATAAAATTACTAGTGGAATTGACAAAGTACACCGAATGTCGATATCATCAAAAGGAAATATAGTAAAGTAGCGAAAATGTTTCAGAGATCACCGCATCGTTCATAAGAGGTTAAAGTAAACAAACTCATTAATACATATCAGAGTACTACACATACGTGTAAGGATTTGAAAAGTGAGTAACACATATATGTACGGGTATCCTCATACAATACTAGTATTGATGTTCGAGGAAGAAAATAAGAAAACACGAAGTACACGATAATCGGAGTGGTCAGCGTATAAATAACCGACCGATATAAAGTAAATAGTATGACATCATAAGATAGGCATGAGAGAGCGAAATAATGACTAGGTGATATATTCATTAGTCATATAATAGAAGTATGGATGCAAAATAGAGCATATAAGTTACCTAGGAGCAAGCGTACGCGGATATCGAACAATGGTGAAAGACTTAAAAAAATTTGA
>JARVZY010010132.1:5000-15377 GCA_030686995.1 Artemisia argyi | reverse complement strand
TAGGGTATAGGAAGAGAAGTTTGGCATTAGAGTGAAGAGTGAATAATGATTTCCCTCTTTGGTTTTCAAACATTTATTTTAAGAATGATAGAATATAGACTCACTGATTAGTGGTTTTGTGAAAAAAAAGAGCTCCTATTTGAATGTGTGTGTCTGTGGTAGTGGTTGTAGTGTTTCAACCACTTGGATACTTGGTGCAACTTAATCACATGCCTGTAGCTTCTATGTTTATCTTGCCCATAAAATGGACTACCCATAAGTGTACATTAAAAGTTAAGAGCTTAGAGATAAATGTATATAAAAAGCTAAGTGCTTACTGAGAAGTGTGTAAAACTATCAGCAAGTTAAGAGCTTACTGATAATTGGTGTTCTATGCCTTACGTAATAGTTGTTGGTCTGTTCTTTACTTAATAACAAATACCCTTTTTCCATTATTGATTGTGAACACTAATGGCATTGGATCAAAATAGTTTTTCTTTAATACATGTCAAAGGGGTCATCTCTAATATAGGTCAAATGGGTAGTCTATTCTTTCCAAGATATAATAATTTAGAGTGTTTCCTTTGGAATATGGTATGCATATAATAATAAAAGATGCGTTGTCTCTTTTCCTCATATGGCGTATTATATAGAACGATAGCTTGATTGAAGTAACGATTTCATATCTTATTTTGTTGTTGTTTTCTTTTCGGACGATATGACATCCATGACGTAAACTCTTAATTTAGTTTGATATGAATGTGTGATCAGACACCCTTTAGAATCTGATGTCAACGGCACATGAAAAACCTGCACTCTTTATCATTAATGGTTCAAAAAATAATCAGATATGAAGGAATCAAAGTGGCAAAAATACAGGTCTTGAACCAAACGAGGACACACTCGAGCTCTTTCAAAGGTTGTTGTTTGCAGGTTGCTGCTGTTGATGGCAGGTTGATGCTGCTGATGGCAGGTTGATGCTGCTGTTGTGCTTGCAGCTTGCTGCTATATTGCTGGACACAAACAAATAGGGTATGTTTGGCAACGAGCATCATGAAGCGTTTTGCTTTCAAGTGTGAAATTGAAAGTTTGCTGGATGAAATGCATTAATTTTTTCAAACCCATGTTAATGTTTTGTTGTTTTGCCAAAGATCAAACTTTAGAAAATTGTTAGGTAGTGATCATGTTTCATTTTGTTTTGTTGTATGCTCAAGTGTACATTTTTCTTTTCTATTTTATCTCTATATATCAATAAAAGTAAGACATCTTTACTTATTTATGGATGTGAATATAATTTCCAACTATCATTATTTTCATAATGATGGATTTCCGTAAATAATATATAAGTGTTTATTTTGGTAACTTTGTTTTTGAAAAGCCGGTCTGTCACAGCCGTTCATGTTTGACCAAATCTATCCCAACCGCTGGATAAAAATGATATTCAATCCTGACCCTAATAAGTCATAAGAATATGGACCGTTGGATCATTGGAAGATTTAATCTCAACTGTCAAAGGGTGCGTAATTTGTGAAACACCAAGAACTATATGTTTTTGAATTCAAAAAATGGCGGGTACAATTATATCTTAGCAACTGCATATTAGCAGCTTTATCTTTACCTTCTTTCAATTCTAATCATCATCAACATACTCACTAAAATATTCACATATACTCCAAAGTTCCTTTGTTTTTTTCTTTACCTTCTTTAAATTCTAATCATCATCAGGACGTCAGGTTATGTGGATAGTGTGTTAATCATCATTGACACGTCGGGTTAGGTTGATAATTTTAAGTACGGGTCCAAATGGGTCATGTCAGGTTCACCCGATTGACGATTAATCTTAAATCATGTTCTTTATTACTAAATCACCTATAACATAAAACGTATTGTTGGAACCTTATAGCAAAATTACTGATGAAGAATTTGTAAGACAAATGTTAGCCAGTGTCAACCCTGTTAGCATTCGTCTACTCAAAGTAAGTTATGTCTTAAAGCAAGTCATTTATGATATTGTGATCCCTATTTTTTCGTATATAAATAACCATAATGTAAAAAATGTAAAATGTAAATGGTATTTTAGTATTCACTTGGTCTTTTTTATCCTTATTAATATGTTGTACTTATGTTTGACATTGATTTTTTAGGGCTACAAATCAAAAGGGTTCAAACTATTTGGACTCTTAGCAACAGCTGGATTTATTGGTACTCATGCTTCAGAAAATCTTCATGTTATCTTCATAGATCATTTGTAGGTCAACCAGTTGGTATTTGCTTATGAACATGCATCAGATGAATTTCTAAATTATGATCAGGTGAAATATTGTAATATATACACATCCGTAACCAATGTACACCTTTCAACTTCATCATGTACTCTACACATGAATAACCTCATTAATGCAAATAGGCCTTAGTTTTGTTGATGATCCAAGAAAAAGTTCACAACCACTTCCGTTGATGCGTCTCTTCGTGCAAAAGAATATGAGTCTACTATGAGAAGAAAAAGGGCAGTTGTTTTATGGAATATTAGGTGTGCACGGAATGGACATTTGCTATTAAATTGAGAAGTAATCTGAATCATTATTTTGCAGGAACAAAAGGTAATGGGCATGGAAAAACTAAGTTTATTGGCAATGCATGTGCAGATTCTTGAACTAATGCTATTTCTTTTTTCGGTAAATAGGTGATAAGCAAGAGAATGGCAAGAATCACAAAGAAGGAACTATTTATTCTACATGTGAAAAAGGTACTATTTTTTTTTTTTTTTTTTGCAAGAACGATCCATACGTTCATATTGATGCTCTATTATAATGTTGTTTATTATGTTTATTCTTACTAATTAAATGCATCACATAACTTAAAATTTGTATCATATGGTCATCTCATAATTCCATATGAATTAAACCAATAAAAGATTGGGTTTGAATCGATAGAGAAGTACTTGAAGGTCTATCATAATTGCAAGGATTGGGTTTTGAATCGATAGCCGCTCACACACATCATTTTATGTTCGAATCAATGTATTTTAGATTCGCCAAGGCTTTGGTTGTAAATCGATAGGCGGTTACACACATATTTTGCTACTAAAAACAAAAAGTTTTGGAGATCCCAAGCTTGGACGTTTTTTGTGTAATTGTAACATAATCAATTTCTTATCTTATAATGGACGCATTGTCTCATTCTTTATTTCATATGTTAAATGGAACATGGTTATGTTATCAATTTTCTTATTATCTCATTTATCTATTTATTTAAAAAATTACTTGGTGTCAACGGGTCTCTAAGCTAGTATGCTATGTTCTTGGAAATCAGCGACCTTAAATATTAAAAATTAAACAAGTAAAAATTTCAAAAAGCAAGCGGGAAGAAGTTTATTTAAACCATCCAACCCCCCATTAAAAAAACACAATTCAAAATCACACACAGTGAGTGTGAAAATGGAAGAATCATCGAAAAAGGCGATGAGTTTAAATCAGCTTCACAATCGATTCATCACCGCTTCCAAAACTAATAATTCCACTCCATACTCTTTATTATCCGGTAATTTCTTCATCAATTATTCAGTTTCATTTTACAAACCCTAATTTTTCATTTTTTATAATTTTAGTTATTATTTTATAAAATTAGGTCATAGATGTTAGATGTTACTAATTTTATCATCATTTCATTTTATAAAGTATAAACCCTAATTTTTTACTTTTTTTAAAATTACGTCACTATTTTATAGTTTTAGTTGATATAAGTTTAAACAGTGACTGTAAATTTGTTTTTGTATGTAGAAATGAAGAATAATGGGGAACGGCTGGTGGAGAATGATGCACCGTCTTTTAATTTAAGCGATTTCGACGATTCTCCGTCTCGTAAGTTTTGTTCATTTGTTTTGATGTATTTGCTTAGTAGTTTGTGTTATGTACTTATGTTAGTGGTTTTATGTGGTTGTTAGTTGCGAGCCCTAATTTTTGAGTTGAATTTGAAATGTAGCGCTGAAGACTGTGACGGGGCACGTGAATGAGGAAAAGGTTTCGGCTAAGGGTGGAGTGGATGATAGCGGTTTCGGTTCGTCTTATACCGGTAGTTATTTGTTTTAGTATATACTGAACTGTGTGTTTATAGTGAGTGTGGAAGCACGAGATGTTAATGGACATATCTGTGTTCTGTGTACATTTGTTGGAATATGGTTATGGTTGACTTGTTGTGTGAAGTTTGATAAATTGGTTTTAGCAAATGATAAAAACTTGATTTTAGTATTTGTTTGTCGTGTATCTCTGGTCCTCCGTGTTGTTGTTGCTTGTGCAATTTGATGAGATTATTGTGATCGAGGAAACACAAATGCTAATGAATAGGCTGTGGACTGGTTTACAATGTATGCCTGTTGAAATATACTGATTAAGTTTTAATGTAGGATAGAAGTGTACTAGATGTTTAGATTAGTTTGTTAGTCATTTGTAATGTAGATTGTTATTTTTAGTTGATAAGACTTAGGAGTGTTTGAAGTTCAAAGTTAGTGGTTAACTGAATGATGAAAATTGAGCCCCAAACTATGAACACAGGGGCCAATTGTCGCCAAAGCCACATAGCTGCCGCCGTGTGCATTTAGTTGGTTATAAATTGGTCACTTATCATGTTTGTTTCTCATCCTGCTGTATGATCTTGTTATGCTATGTTGCTGCTGCTTAATGGTAGTTTATTCATAAGATTAGTGCTGTAAACTTAGATTATCAGTGATTAATCTTAATGCTGTTATTTTGTTCGTGTTTTATTTTACTGCAGAGATGAAGAATCACAAACAGCAGGTGGACGATGATGTTCCTTCTTTCAGTGTTGGTGATTTTGATTTTCCTTCTCGTAAGTTTGTTTCAAGTATTTAAAAGTATTCAATATATTGTGTCTGTCAATGATTCTATATGGTTACTTGAAAACTCTGACCGTTATCTGAACTTGAATTGCAGCAGCACCAAAATCTGTTATGAATGATGATAAATTTTCGTCTGAGCAAGGCAATGATGGTGAAGATGATGTCTACCATGATGAATCTGATGATATCGGTTACAAATCTTCTTCTTCTGGTACTTTGTTTTACTAGTTCTGCTTTATGTTGAATTGTTGATGTAAAGCATAGACTTAATTGTGCTTGAGGAAATGTTTTTTTTTTGTATTTGTTGATGTATGATATTGTCGCTGTTTGAAATTGAGCAGAGAAAGTTCAGTCAAAGGTTACGTATGAAGATGAATTCTCGGCTGATGAGAAATGTGAAAGTGCGGACTCTTTTGGTGAACCTGCTAGTTCTGTTGTGGATGACCTTGATTCTGAGCATGGTAATCACTTTTCGCCAAACTCTTGTATTGTATGAGTATTTTGTTTTTGGGTTTTTAAGTTTATGCATTTGTGATTACAGAAGAGGAAAAACAGCAGAAAGTTAAAATACAAGGAAGAAGGAGGCTCTGCAAAGTCGTGGTTAAAGATGATGAAGAGGAAGATGACAAATTCCATGACGTTGAAATGGATTTTTCAGCTGCCAAGGTTCAGGAATTTGACTCACCGAGTCCTGTAAAGAATACTGAGAACACACAAGATGGCGGTGATGAAATTAGAGATATTTTAAGCAATTTAAGTTCAAAGTTTGAAGTTCTATCAATTCAAAAGGAAAATCGCCCCACGACAACTTCATCTGATACGGCTGTACAAGCAAAGTCCAATGTACAGAAGCCGGTAAAAGTCTCTGATCATAAATATGAGAATAAATATGAGACTGATGAGGTTGATGATGATGAAGATGATGAGTGCATGGTTACAAGTGGCCAGAAGTTTGTCCAAAAGGTGGAGAGTAGGCCTGGAAAGTTGCAGTCTGATGATTTTAACAAGGTTTTCACATTGGATGATGACACAAATGTCTCTGCTTCAGGAGCTGAAGTGCCATTTTCTCTTAGTAACCCAAAATTCAACTTTGCATTACCTAGTAAGATTGCAACCATGCTATACCCTCATCAGCGTGAAGGTTTGAAGTGGCTTTGGTCCCTTCATTGTAAAGGCAAGGGTGGTATTCTAGGAGATGACATGGGACTCGGGAAGACTATGCAGGTATGCGTTTGTATCCTGTTTTCTTTATGTAGGATGACTTTATGTGTTTTAACAAATGGGTCAGATCTATGAAAAAATGAGAATGTTCTGTACAAAAAATAAAGGGGTGGGCTATAAATTCATATTCTTTTTCATTTCACTTGTAATCAAATATGTTTTTACTATCATGTCATTACAGATTTGTGGGTTTTTGGCGGGGCTGTTCCACTCAAATTTGACAAAGAGGGTATTGGTTGTTGCTCCAAAGACACTTTTGCCCCATTGGATAAAAGAACTAGGCGTGGTTGGTCTTGCTGGAAAGACAAGAGAGTGAGTTTTCTATTGTTTAACCTCATTTTTTTAACATCAGCTGCTTATAGCTTGTGCAATTACCATCAATATCTTTCTTTACTTTACAGATACTTTGGGACTTGTGCGAAAGCTCGACAATATGAGCTTCAGTATATACTTCAGGTAGTCTTTGACTCATCTTTATTTATTATAGTTACATGCATAAGTAAAACTTTTACTAGTATTCACTATTCAGTTGATGCATACATGTGTTTTAATGATGTTTTTTATTGATTTGGTTTGTAGGATAAGGGTGTTCTTCTGA
The DNA here is from genome assembly GCA_030686995.1 of Artemisia argyi. Lineage (NCBI taxonomy): Eukaryota > Viridiplantae > Streptophyta > Magnoliopsida > Asterales > Asteraceae > Artemisia > Artemisia argyi. The sequence continues at coordinate 8,724 of JARVZY010010132.1, read as the reverse complement.
CAACATATGATATTGTTCGCAATAATGTGAAAGCTTTATCCGGAGACTACGATGAGGACGAGGATGATGCCGTGACCTGGGATTACATGATTCTTGATGAGGTATATCTTGTGCTTGCAGTTTGAGTTCGTTTGTTAACATGCCTCTATGTCAATGTTGCATGCATTAGCATTTCATGCTTCAGTTAATCGTTTTCCTAACTGTTTCTGAACATATGAATCATTTGTTACCTTGAACAACTAAACACAGGGACATCTCATAAAGAATCCTAGTACACAAAGGGCTAAAAGTTTGCTTGCGATACCATGTGCTCATCGGATAATAATTAGTGGCACCCCAATTCAAAATAATCTAAAGGTATGCAGATCTGTGCAATTCAAAATAATATTGCTATATTCGATTTATATCTAAAACCACTTTATTGATCCTTTTGTTATGCAATCCAGGAACTGTGGGCTTTGTTTAATTTCGCCTGTCCAGAGCTTCTTGGTGACAAGAAATGGTAGGATGTTATTCTGATCTCACATGCTTGTAACAAGTTTTGTTTGGAGTTTTTTCTTACATCTGACAGCAATGTGCTTACTATTTCTTTTGTTTTCTTACCGTTATTGTGCCATGTTTGTTATTTTTTCTCAGTTTTAAGGACAAATATGAGGCATTAATTCTTCGTGGAAATGACAAAAATGCATCTGATAGAGACAAACGCATTGGTTCAGCTGTTGCACAGGTTAGTCTCCTGTAGATTATGCACTGTACACCCTTAATATAATCTCTTGATATGATTGATCCTATAGCCATGACAGACTGTATACTGATCAGGTTTTTAGCTATTTGACAGTTACTAATCTTTTATGTTCAAGGACTTACTTGTATATTGGATAGTGTTAGTGAATTAAGATGCCAAAGCCTTTAGCAACGTTATAGATGTAATTGCGCTGTATTTGCTATGTTTTTGTGACTCTGCAACTTCAATGCTTAGAACCATTTTGCTCAATTTTTACCTGAATACCTCTCTTCTTTTTGCTAATTATTGCAGTTTCAATATGCGGAAGTGTTTGGTTGTGGCTACTACTTTGTCTTCTGTTATATCACACTAACTCTTATTTTCAATTTTAAACAGGATTTAAGAAAATGTATCCAGCCTTATTTCCTTCGCCGTCTAAAAAACGAGGTGTTTCGTGATGATGGTGGTTCAAATACAGCTAAGCTTTCTAAAAAGAACGAGATCATTGTATGGTTAAAATTATCGAGTTGCCAGGTACCGTTAATAAGCATTCACCCATATAAGAGTAATAAGAAATGGTTTTATGATTTGTTTAACTTCAGCATATGTTTTCTAAAATCTAATCTCTTTTGGTTGCAGCGGCAACTATACGAAGCCTTTTTGAAAAGTGAAATTGTTCTTTCAGCATTTGATGGTTCCCCTCTGGCTGCTCTAACGGTACTGTTGTTCGTTTATATGTTAGTTATGTCATTATTGCCTTTTTGATGGTGCCTTCTTGCTGCGATTGCATCACGTCTGTTGTTACCATGGATCTTAAAAATAAAGTTAACAGGTGCAATAATCAGTTTTGTGATTGTATAAGATTGATTACTGTTATGATCTGGTTCTTTTGGGTTCAAATAGTCAAATATAGAGAAGCATTTTAGAAGCAGTAAGATAATTGATCATTGAGATGAAGGTTTTTACAATATCACATATCTAGCTTTATATAGAAGATCACATGCTATTGTTTCTTCATGTTTGAGTAATCATTTATGAGACACATTTAAACACTGCCCAAGTCTTTTGCTTATATGTTATTCTCCTTGATGATTTATTTCTAAGCATGTTCGACTCATAATCTCATATTTATTCTTTTTATTCTCTCTCCCCCCTTTTTTTTGTGTGTGTGTGTGTGTGTTTTAGATCCCTTAACTATTGCATTATTGGCTCGGTTATATGATTAGCTTTACATCTTCTGTATATTTGAAACAGATATTGAAAAAGATATGTGATCATCCACTTCTCTTAACAAAGAGAGCTGCTGAAGATGTTTTAGAAGGGATGGAATCAGTTCTAAATCCAGAAGATCACAGTGTTGCCGAAAAATTAGCAACACACATAGCAGATACTGCAGACAGATACATAGATGAAAACAATGACGTTCTTTCATGCAAGATCTCCTTTATAGCTTCTTTGCTGGTTAGAACATTACATAATCTGTTAAACATGTTATGTTTCATAGCAGCAAGTGTGATGTGTAACTTTTCATATTTTCAACAGGATAAATTGATTCCAGAAGGTCATAATGTTCTTATCTTTTCTCAGACTCGCAAAATGCTTAATCTTATCCAGGTTTGTTCCAATTCTTGTTATTTTGTTTCGCACAATAATCCGATTTGTGCTACTTTAATCTCTAAAAGGTCAAATGGGTCCGAAGTTGCACACATTGTATATTTGATGCATGAGACTTCCTAAAACATTATTGCAAAAACTAGATTAGCGTTTACATATTTTTAATTAACTAATCATAGTTTACAATTTACACACCATATTAAGATCTAATACAGTAACTTTTATGGACAGGAAGTGTTTCGATTGACCTGAACAAAAAAACTCAGTAGTCCTCAGTACCAAACAAACCTGACCCACCGGTTTTTCACCTATAGCGTTATCTTATAGGTTTTATATGCAGATACTTATTTACTTTCCTTAAATTTTATTTGTTTTTCGCTTGTGCTTAGGATACTCTTAATGCCCGAGGCTACAAGTTCTTGCGGATTGATGGTACTACCAAAGCTAGTGACAGATTAAAGATTGTCAATGTCAGTATTTTTTGTCTTGGTAAACCAGTTATTTTGTTTTATTCGACACAAAATGACATGACCTTTTTAATAGGATTTTCAAGAGGGTGTTGGAGCTCCAATATTTCTATTGACATCTCAAGTTGGTGGTTTGGGACTCACCTTGACAAAGGCTGATCGTGTAATAGTGGTTGATCCAGCATGGAACCCAAGGTTGCCTTTTCACTAAGATGTGTTGGATCTTGTATAATGAATTGGCTTTTTACTGACATTTTTATCCTTTCAAATCATTTGCAGTACTGATAATCAAAGTGTTGATCGTGCATACCGAATTGGGCAAAAGAAGGATGTTCTTGTATATCGTTTAATGACTTGTGGTACAGTGGAAGAGAAGATATACAGAAAGCAGGTTAAATATGATACAAGTTTTAATCTGGACTTTTTTCTTCAGCAGTTCTTGTTTTTCATGTCATACTATATCTTATATTATAATTCTTGTGAGACAGATATACAAAGGGGGCTTGTTCAGAAGTGCTACCGAACACAGAGAGCAAATTCGCTATTTCAGTCAACAGGTCAATACTGAAAAGTTGGATATTATTGGTAACTGTTTCGCTTAATAATTAGTGGAAAACGGTGCTCATATGTGTGCATTACCTCAGGATCTGCGGGAGCTTTTCAGTATCCCCAAGCAGGGTTTCGATGTTTCATTAACTCAACAACAGTTGCACGAAGAACACGATTCTGAACACAAAATGTTCGTATTTATTTTAGCCTTTTAATTTTTCTTTCATTTGAATGATTAAGATGGAGTTATTTGATAAATAATGGCTTCCTTTTACCACCGTTTGGTTCATAGCAATTCACTGATTTTCTTTTACCACAGGGATTCATCTCTCAAAGTCCATACTAAATTTCTGGAATCACTTGGCATAGC